>LR812525.1:72874808-73112308 GCA_903798195.1 Danio kyathit | reverse complement strand
GTCAAGATAAACTGAGACAGGGTGATCAAAATATAACAAAACAAGGAAAACTGGGTAGGGAAGGCAGGGAACAGATGGACGAAACGGGGTCCAACAGCCACTCCTCTCAGTCCTGAGCACATACAGAAATGCGTAAGCAAACACAACGAACTGACAAAGAAACATGGAAACATAACCCATATATAGACGAGATAATAAGTCTCAGCTGCCAGGCTAATCAGAACAGCTGAGTCGCGTCATGACATGTGACATAACAAATACATGTGACAATAACAAATACACATGGATGACCAAAGCAAAACAAACTCACGTGACAAAACAGACACTCCGGATGACGCACAATCCTGCAACCGTGACAAGTATATCTAGAAAGAGCTTGATCAGCTGGTTCAGGTGTGTTTGATTAAGGTTGGAGCTAAACTCTCCAGGACACTGGCCCTCCAGGACCAAGTTTGGACACCCCTGCACTATACCTACACACAGTTTTCACACAGTGAAAATTCTGCTTTTAATTACGCACCTTCATGTTATTCCAATCCTCTGAGATCTTCGTTCATCTTCGCAACACCAATTAAGATATTTTAGATGAAATCCAAGAGCTCTCCATCCTCCATAGAAACAGCCGTGTTCCAGAGATGTTCAAAGTCTAGAAAATGACCCAAAAACATTGTCAAAACATTCTTTGTGGCTTCAGTGGATCAACTGTAATCATATTAATCTTTATAACCACTTTTGTGCACTAAAAAAAGTAAAAAAGAATTTGTTTACCTGTATTTTCTCTTCCTTGTAAGGTCAGAGTGCACATTTACTTTGTGGACTATGACATATTGCCATTAGGTTCAGCTGTGCAACACGCAAGTGTGGCATTGCCTGTAGTAATTAGCACACCCTAACTGATGCGGTGAAGAAAAGTTGTAGTTACTGTTTTTGGTGCTTAAAACTGTTCATTGAGCTTTGTATAATTACATATTGTGTTGTTATGATTACATGACGTTGATTTTTGACAGTGTATTTAGTTCATTCACTTTGAATGTCTCTTGACCATGGATGAGGGTGTTCTCAGATTTCATCTAAAATATTTAAATTTTTGTTTTGAACATGAACAAAGGCCCGGGAGGATTAAACAACATGAGGGAGGGTAATTAATTTTTGGTTAAACTGATACTTTAATCTGGTACATTTACTGCCCTGCTGAAAAAAACAGCTTAAACCAGCCTAAGCTGGTTGGCTGGTTTTAGCTGGTCAACCAGCCTGGTTTTAGAGGGGTTTTGGACATTTCCAGGCTGGTTTCCAGCCATTTCCAGCCTGGTCTTAGCTGGTCAGGCTGGAAAATTACCAGCCTAAACCAGCTAAAACCAGCTTGGCCAGCCTGGTTTAAGCTGGACATAGCTGGTTTTGGCTGGTCAAGCTGGTTTTAGCTAGTCAACTCCCAGCCTGACCAGCTAAGACCAGGCTGGAAATGGCTGGAAACCAGCCTGGAAATGGTCAAAACCCCTCTAAAACCAGGCTGGTCGACCAGCTAAAACCAGCCGGATCTTTCAGCAGGGTGTTTACAATTATGTAATTAAATATTTATATAACAAACCCTATTTGATTAACAGGCTGCCTTTCCTGCATCTACAAGATATCGAGCCAAGTGACCGAATACCTCTGAGAGCAGGATGTCCAGATGAAGGCCAAAAAGATGAAGACCCTTTCAGCCACTGCAAGTGCTCACACCAAATCTGTGATTTTTTTGAAAAATCTTTACATCATGTAAATCAAGTCCCACAGAAAGGGCAGGTTTAAGAAAAGGCAGGTTTAACACTGCAGAATTGCACTTCAGTTCAGTGTTCAGTTCTGTTCTCGATATTTAAAAGAATTTAGACTGAAAGCCCTGCTGTGACCTGCAAACCTCTCACCAGGGGGACAGAACTGTATCTGTAACCAGGGGAAGTGACACTGACAACAGGGTTCGGATGCAAATGCAGGTTTATTAGAATGGTCAGGTAAGCAATGGTCAACACAGGGGCAATCCAGAGTTGTAGTCTAGGCGAGGGTCAAAACACGGCAAAACAAGACAAAGAAAACGCGTTGTAGTGTCACTAGAACAGATAACAAGACTCAGCAACAACAGAGTGTTGGTGTGCTGTACTGTATTTATGTGTGTGCAATCAGTCCTTGAGCAGCATCAGCTGTGTGTTTGTAATCAGTCCGGATCAGGAACCAGTTGTGTGTGTGTGTGGTGCATGACTGAATATGTAGTCAATGAAATGGTGGATTTGTAGTCCATTAGTGAACTGTGAATTTACCAGCGATCTGCACAGGCTGGATCGCTGGTGATCGTGACATACACAAATAGGCAAACAAAATTGGCTGGGCTGGCAAGACAGGACTGGAGCAGGAACACGGGGGAGTATAGACGATGAACTGGCACTGGACAGCAGACATGAGGAAAATAAAAGCAGAAATAATCAACACACAAACAGGTGAACAGGATAAACTAATAATAGGTTGACAAGGAGGGTGGGCTAGACAATAGACAGGAAAGCACATGATAAACAAACAAGACAATCCATGTGCTCACATAAAACCAGACTAGAACACACAGCCAATGAGAGAACTCATTAACCGTGTGTTGACATGAAACACTAAAGCACGCGACACAGGTAAACATGTACCACATGGTAAACACAACACCAACAGAAGACTGAACACAAGACATGAGTACACGATAAATGAAAACACTCACCGTGCACTCACACATGCAATGTGCATGTTTCATCTCAGCGGCACCCGAAACCAATTAGACTGAGATGCATGGAATGAAACACCACACTGCAGACAGAACGAACACAAACACCAGGACAAGAGCATGCGTCTCAAGCTGTACCTGCACGGTTCAAGTGCGGTCGAGATGGCAAAGAAAATGAGTGCTTGACTCAAGAAAACTCGAGCACAACATATAAGACAAGACAGGACTAGTGTCTCTGCTACCAAAACAAGAATTAACAAGACCGGAGTGGCAGAATCCTAACACTACTAACTTTTTCTGGGGAATGTGTTATGTGCAAAGAACTTGTTCAATGTTCAATTTAGTGATAAAAGCAAGTTTAATTTATTTGCATCTGAAAGAAGGCATTACACTCATTGTCAAAATGGAGAAAGACTGAAGTCAAAGTGTATGAAGAAGTCAGTGAAAGGTGGAAGTGTCATGGATGGTGTTACAGTACATGCAACAGTACCATAGTAAGTCCTTTAAAAGTTACACAAAAAGTTAACGCAAATGTTCATCAGAAGCTCCTTCAGAAACATGCATTTCCTTCCTTCATACTAATTCTTGATTGCTGCAACCTTTAGAATGTTCAGTTGTACCAGCGTGTTTACCACTAATTATAGAGCTATTGTTAAAGTGTCTCTGTTAATTTGTGAAACACTTTTCTACTAGCACGGTAAAGCCATAACTAAAATTCCTTCCAAATTTGAACGGTGCACTGTAGATGACTATTTCATAATATTTAAAAATCATTTTCTAACGATAATCTTCATTAATTGCAAAACACACTTAAATTAAGTGTACAAAACATTCTATCAATTTTATAGTCTTACAGTTTACACAACCTGAATATAATTTCCATATAAACTATTTAATGAATGGTACAGTTTACTTTTTCATAAGGATTACCTATACTGTAAGTTATAAACGTATTACTGTATAGTATGTTCTGTTTTATCTGCCAGATGGCACTATATATGAAAAGCAACAGCACAGTTTGTTTGTATATGTGATTTATAGACTAGTCTTAATATTTTTTAGCTTCCACAGATTACGAAAGCAAAATGCCTCTAAAACTGTATGCTGTCATCCTTTCAAACTTCCAAAGACTAGGCTTAATATTTTTTGGCTTCCACAGATTACAAAAGCAAAATACCTCTAAAAGTGTATGCTGTCATCCTTTAAAACTTCCACATCAGTCAAATCCAGCCTGATCTCTCAAGTGAACTTAACTATTTTAATTTTTGTCAGTTTGTTGACTAATTCCCACGAGTTCAGCTTGTTACGAATTGCCTTGAGCCTTAATCTCATGTTATTGTAAAAAAAAAAAAAAGAAAAGATTTAAGCATACAAAAAACACCAAACATGCTAAAATGCCTGTCTTCATGAATTTTCACCAAGTAGTCGATTGCCTTTTATGAAAACGAACATTTTGGAAAGTACTAGAACAGTACATGAACTAGCAGGCTACATCAGACAGCCTACATGTATGTGCTTTTGGTCTTAAAGTGACCACAGCTTTATAAACCTGCTCTTGTCTCAATCCTTTGATCACACACTGTACCATTTAAGTTCAAAAACTAATCCTAATGAGTACTGTGAACTTAATCTATTTGAGTAAACGAAGCAATTTGAGCACAGTAAAACCCAATAAATGAAGAGAACTTAAACCAACTGAGTACTGTAAAACCCAATAAGTTAAGGCAGCTCAAACTGTTTGAGGAAACCGATTGCTACAAACCGTTTGAGTTAAAAACTAATCTATATGAGTACTGTGAAGTTACTCCATTTGAGTTGAAGTAATGAGGTATTTAATTAACTCATTATCTTCAACACTGAGTTCAAAACTCTTTTCAAATGAGTAGAATTACCTTTCAGTCCATTTTAACTACACTTATTTCATTTGATAAAGTTGACAGTTGGGTTTTACAGTGCATGACAAAAGAAAAATCATTTAATTATTTAATTAAAACCAAACATAATAGCATGGATAAGAATTTAATTATGTAATATAAATTTCCATATAGTTGACTATTGTTTTTTTGTTAAATTTTCATTTGTATTTCTCTCTTTCTCTCTCTATTAACATATTGACTGTAATTTTACCCTTTTAAAAATCATACTTGTCCAATCCCATAATAATAGGGAGGTTGTATTTATTATGAATGACAAGTTGTGAAAGGTTGTTGAAAATGAATGTGGACATATGCAGCTCATGTTACAGCCACAAATATTGTATTTGAATAAACAGCCCTCAGGACTGCTGTGATTAGACTGCAGGCTAATGGTTAAATACAGATAACATGAATGACAAGTAATACATAATAATAATCAACTTACCCTTACTTACAAAAATATTGAATTGAGACTGATGCTGTGTAACAAATATATTTAACATATCTGTATATTCAATTGTGTCCACTAGGCGGAGATATTGACTTGCAGTTTTAAAAACCGGCACAAGGCTGACACACTCCGGATGTTTTCAACACATATTCGCTGCGAGCCGTTTAGTCACTCAGCAACGTTTGAGTGAGAAACAGTCCGAAATAGCATTTATCTTTATTCAAACACAGCATTTATACTTTCTACAACAAAACAACAACATAGACCTATTTTTAATTATACTTTTATTAAATAACTTAAAATGTCAATGGCTTCTACTGTGTTTTGGTACATATTAAACTAAGATTCCATATTCCAGTAGGATTTATTGATTTTAACTTGACATGATGAATAGCAAGCAATAATTTACAAATTGTTGGTGTCTGATGTCGTTATTCAAAGTGCTATTCTGACATTGAAATTTTGGCAGGTTTCCTGTGATGATTGAGTTTAAGGGTGAGGTAAGGACAAATAACAAGTGTTTTTTACTGTTTGAAAACATTATGCCTATTGTGGTGTCTGGTTGGTTTAATGACATTATTGTAAAAGACACAAAACTTCACTTATATATTCGGATGTTCATATGCTTTTAAAAACAGCTGTTAGCAAAGAGAAGAAGCGTAAGAGACGACAGAGGCGCCTTCGACAGAGACTTCGAAGAGATCAAAGATGGCACACTGAAGTGGGTCAGCCATCTGCTGGCACTAAAGGAGGATACGGTCCAGATAACAGTTTTAAACAATTGCTACAATCGTAACCCGGAGAAGATATGGGAATGCTACCTCCAAAAGAAGATATCCTTGGCCAGCTAAAAATATGACTTTGGTGGACAACCCTGATGAACCAAATATTGATTTACATGTTTAGAGATATACTACAAGCTACCTTGATATAGATATTCTACAAGCTTTCCATATAGACAGTTGAAAGCCGAAGTTTACATACACTGTATAAAAAGGCACATAACCATTTAAAAAAAAAGTCAAATGTTAATGTGACTACACGTTTTCTATTTTAGGTGAGTTAGGATTATCAAATTTGTTTCTGTTATGCTTAATAGCAGAATAATGAGAGAGATATTTTTGGAGAAATTGTTATGACTTTTCTTGAAAGTCAAGTTTACATACAATAAAATTATTATGCCTCTGAAAAAGCTCAGATGATGGTGTCAAGGTTTTGGAAGTTTCTGATTGGCTAATTGACAACATTTAAGTTAATTGAAGGCACAACTGTAGAATAATATTTAAGGAAAACCTTAAACACACTGCTTCCTTGTGTGACAACATGGGAAAATCAACAAGCCAGAATCAACAAAAAAGCCAGATCACAATTTGCAAAATTACACTGGGAAAAAGAATAATTTATGGAGACATGTCCTGTGGTCTGATGGAACTAAGATTGAACTGTTTGGCCGTAATGACGAGTGTAACATTTGGAGGACAAAGGGGAAAGTTCACAAGCCTAGGAACACCATCGCAACTGTGAAGTATGGGAGCGGCAGCATCATGTTGTGGGGCTGTTTTGCTGCAAGAGGGACTGGTCCAATCCACAGCATAGATGGCATCATGAAGAAAGAACATTATGTAGAAATACTGAAGCAACATCTGAAGACATCAGCCAGGAAATTAAAACTTGGCCACAAATGGGTTTTCCAAACAGACCATGACCCTAAGCATACTGCCAAATGAGTTAAAATGTGCTTTAAGGACAACAGAGTGAATGCATTGGAGTGGCCATCACAAAGCCCTGAGCTCAATCCTATAGAAAATTTGTGGGCAGAGTTGAAAAAGCTTGTTTGTCAAGACAGCCAACAAATCTGACTCAGTTACACCAATTCTGTCAGGAGGAATGGGCCAAAATTCCTTCAAACTATTGTGAGAAGCTTGTGGAAGGATACCCAAAACATTTGACCAAAAATATACAGTTTAAAAGCAAAGCTAAAAAAAATACCAAGGAAATGTATGTAAACTTTTGACTGTCTAGAAATTAATAAAAAAATTCTCAAAAAAAATAATTCTCTCATTATTCTGGCATTTAGCAAATGTAAATAATTTAGGTAATCCTAATGGACCTAAAATAGTCAACGTTTAGTATGATTTAACATCAGACATTTTTAAAAAAAAAATGGTTATGTTCCTGTTTTTAGAGTGTATGTAAACCTCTGGTTTCAATACCCATATATATCAGCAGAAACACATGCATGAATACTGTATAAAAGGCTGGAGCAAACAAACCAGCTGACTGACTTCTTTATATCTTCGCTTTCGCCAATTGGTGAAGTTTTTTCCTCGCCGCTGTCGCCACTGGCTTGCATGGTTCGGGATCTGTAGAGCTGCGCATCCATGGATTTGCTAATCAGTGTTTGGACTCTCAGTAGCGATTATTAACCCACACTGAACTGAGCTAAACTGAACTTAATCTCTGAAAACTGAACTGACACTGTTCAATTCACTATAATCTTCCATGTGAAGCTGCTTTGACACAATCTACATTGTATAAGCGCTATACAAATAAAGATTAATTGAATTGAATTGAATAAATTCCTTAGGCCCTTTATTCTCAGTGGAGAATAAGTAAAGGATTTTGTTTTGTTCTTGTACTTGTTTTATTCTTCTTTTTCACTGGATTAATTTTATTAATAAAAGTTTATTTTATTACTTTTCCTCATTGGAGTGGACATTGGCTTCATTTGCAGAACCCATCAAGATACCTTGTGTGGTAAGGTATGAATCTAATTATTCCTTGAACAACATTACAAAAGATGGTCCTAAACAATACTTACTGCAAAAGACTGTGCTGCATCAAGTTCATCTGCTGGTTATCTGAGCCTTGAGTTCCCTGTGTTTTCCTGTTCTCTGCGTTATTGTCTGAACTGCACTGCACTTTGTCTATGGCGTTGTGTCATGCTCTTTGATACAGAGCTTTTTGGAGGAGCCCAAAAGTGTGTTTGACTGAGCGGCCTGGGGCAGAAAGGTGGAACGGGTCCTGAACTGGATATGTACCTGCACAGATTAGATACTTATACTATAAGACTTATAATCTCTGGTAATCACTCTGAGAATATACATTTTTTTTAACAGATTCTACCATCAATCCAGTAATCCTTCAGCATTTCTGGTTGGTACTTCACAAGCTCCATATTAACTGTATTGTCATGTCTTTTGTTTGCTTATTCTCCTGTGTCTTGTTTTGTTTTTCAAGAGAAGCACATGGACCTGTCAGATGTGTCATTTGATTACCTCAACCGAGAACGTGATCAGTAAGTCTCGAGCTGCTTCTCCACATGGTCCCCATGACTGTGCTATAGATTTATCACAAAGTACGTCTCTGCACTTCTGCACACATCTTCACTGTCTTCTTGATTTTTTTTTTTTTAGCTATTTGATTCTCACATGACTTTTGAAAGGGTGACACGGTGGCTCAGTGGTTAGCACTGTTGCCTCACAGCAAGAAGGTCGCTGGTTCGAGTCCCGGCTGGGTTTGCTTGTTCTCCCTGTATTAGCGTAGGTTTTCTCCGGGTGTTCCGGTTTCCCCTACAGTCCAAAGACATGCGCTATACTGTAGGTGAGTTGAATAAACTAAATTGGCTGTACTGTATGTGTGTGAATGCAAGAGTGTGTATGGATGTTTCCCAGTACTAGGTTGCAGCTGGAAGGGCATCCGATCTGTAAAACATGTGATGGATAAGTTGGCAGTTCATTCCACTGTGGTGACCCCTGATGAATAAAGGGACTAAGCCGAAGGAAAATGAATGAATGAAAGACTTTTGGCACAAAATAATGAGCCATGATCCTGCTTTACTTACAAAGAGTGTTGTGCTAATTTTATACCCAACCATGAAGCCCTCATCACCCGTTTCATTTGGATACTCTAAGACCATTTCACTTTCAATTCATCTTTGTCCAAACTTTTTTTGTGGTGTGTTTCAGGCATCAAAATTTAAATGTGTTTATATTTCCAAAACATTTACATTTACAGTAATTTACTCACTGAAACCCAGGAAATGTTTTCTTTGTACATCTGTCAATTAAATAAAAGATAAAGAAAATCAGCAAATGGTATATTATTGATTTTATAGCATTCAAAAAAAATGTCCCAACTTTGCTGGAATTTGGGTTGTTGGCACAATTACATGCACACATGAATCACTGTCTGTAACACAGAGTAGTTGAAAAAAACCTGGAAAATTAATTCAATAACACACACACACACACACACACACACACACACACACACACACACACACACACACACACACACACACACACACACACACACACACACACACACATTTTTTCTTCTTGAGAAAGTCTTATTTGTTTTATTTCGACTAGAATAAAAGCAGTTTTTAATTTTTTAAAAAACATTTTAAGGTCAAAATTATTAGCCCCTTTAAGCTATATATTTGTTCTCGATAGTCTTCAGAACAAACCATCGTTATACAATAACTTGCCTAATTACCCTAACCTGCCTAGTTAACCTAGTTAAGCCTTTAAATGTCACTTTAAGCTGTATAGAAGTGTCTTGAAAAATATCTAATCAAATATTATTTACTGTCATCATGACAAAGATAAAATAAATCAGTTATTTGAAATGAGTTGTTAAAACAAAATAAACAGGGATGGGGGTTGATAATTCTGACTTCAACTGTATATGAAAATATGAGAAAATATAAGATCTGTGTCAAAACAAATTGAACAAATCATTTCGGGATAATTTTGATAGAAAGTTACATTATGTAATGAAATAAAATCAACCAAAAATAGGTCAGACAACATATTTAGTTTGACAATATGTAAAATAATATATTGTTTATAATATATCAAAGTATACTTTATTTTGCTCTCCTTGCTTATATAAATTAACTATAGTGCTCTGCACCCACTAGTAAATATATATAAATTATGTCTGAATAATTTTTGGATTATGTCACACACACACTTTTGATTGTTGCTTCTATTAGTTACTGTTCGCTGACATTTTATTAATTAAAATGGTTTACATTAAAAATGTTTACATGATGCATCATGATTAAATAAATAAAATAAAATGGATTTATATTTTTAAAATCAGCAGCAAAATTCTACTTTGCACTCTCATTCAAACTCAGTGTTCAGGATTTTGAATTTGTGTTTTATTTAAAGGGATAGTTCACCCAAAAATAAAAATCCTGTTATCATTTACTCATCCTTCACTTGTTCCAAACCTGTTTGGTCTGTTGAACACTAAAGAAAATATTTTGAAGAAATCTGGAAACCTGTAACCATTGACTTCCAAAGTAGGAAAAACAAATACAATGGAAGTCAATGGATACAAGTTGTCAGCTTTCTTTTTTTTCTTTAGTGTTCTACAGAATAAAGAAACTACTAAAGATTTGGAATCACCTGAGGGTGTGTAAATAGTGAGTAGATTTTCATTTTTATGTGAACTATCCCCTTAATAATTGGGTCACAATTTACTTTAAGGTAAAATTCTGACTATTAACAAACCATTAACTTAGACTTTTAGCTCAATAAACTGCTAATTTGCTAATGTAGTTGGGTTTAGGTAAAGGATGGGATTGGGGATGTAGAATAAGATCATACAAGTCCTAATAAACAGACAATATTTGATTAATTGACAGGTAATAAGCCAGTATACAGTAATTAATAGTAGAATTGGTACATAAAGTGTTACCAATAAATGTAGATATATTTCTGAACTATAATTATATAGCATAATCATGTTATGTAGGGAGCTGTTCATGAAAAACATCTTTGTATTTATGAGAATGATTGAAGATTGATGAAGAGGATGATTTTGTCACAGTTGTTGCATGTGTTGTGTAGTGTGTACGGGAATGTGTGGGTGAAGGCATCAAGATAAGAGTGTGATCCTGCTGGAAACGGCTGGTTTGTTTTCTGGATTTCAAATAGCAACATCATTTTCCAGAAATCACTTACTGCATCCTTGACAAGAATCATTGGCAGACATTCCAAGGTAGCCAGTATTACGTACATCAAAAAAGCACCAAGTTACTTTGCTGGTATTGACGTCAATAAAATACCTTTCCGGTAGAGGCTGTTTTTTGATGAAGTCGTAAATAAGTCAAAGATTATTGAAATACGTTATATATCCTTATATAAGTCCAGTTATTTCAGAATTTCACATTTGGTTCAACATTATTTACTATCAATTTATGATAAAACTTTTTCAATACCTTTTTTTGTTTTTTACAAGAATGCAGAGTACACATATAGAAAATACTGACATTTTTAAATTGCAGTTACTTTAACTTTATAATAAACTGAAAAAAATCACACTGTTATTCTTATGTAAGCTATCGCAGAATTGGTTGTTTTGTTTCTATAAAGGGCATGTAAATTAAGTGATTATATTGTTGTCAATGTGTACTTTTTGTCCTGTGAGCTTTTTGCCAATCAATAGTTGGCCTGTTTTGTTAAATACGTAACCTCCTAGGGCCCTGAGTGTCCACATATGTGGACGGCACATTTTTAGCTCTTAAGTGGCTATTTAAAATACTTTGAATGTTTTATATTTTGTTACAGACAGACAGTGTCATCCTACAACTGTTTTGCAGCATATGAAATGTCCCAAACCCTATTTTTAACTGTCCAAAATGGGAAAAAAAAATTGTTTTTACTCTCTGATAGTCAAAGCAAGTTTAAAAAAAACCCTATGTTAAATATGCATAAAAGAAAATTCGGGAAAAGGTGTTTTATGTAAATTCGGACTACGAGTCCACATATGGACATCATTTTTCTCTAAAGGTACATCATATCAAAATATGATACACACACACTTTTGATTGTTGCTTCTATTAGTTACTGTTTGCTGACATTTTATTAATTAAAATGGTTTACATTAAAAATGTTTACATGATGCATGATGATTAAATAAATAAAATAAATTGCATTTTTATTTTTAAAATCAGCAGCAAAATTCTACTTTGCACTCTCATTCTAACTCAGTGTTCAGGATTTTGAATTTGTGTTTTATTTAAAGGGATAGTTCACCCAAAAATAAAAATCCTGTTATTATTTACTCAACCTTCACTTGTTCCAAACCAGGGGTGCGTTTCCCAAACAATGACGTAACTCGCGGCTGAACTATCATAGTGCGATGCATTGTTTGGCAAAAGAACAATGTAGTGACAAGTGTTTCCCAAAACCCCTAGTTTCTCTGTAGCAGATCCATCACTTGAACCACGTTAGTTATAACGTAAAACGCCCATAATGATGCTCTAAACGGGGTGGAGTAACTTCTTTAGAGAACAACCCCATCATTTCTTTGTGCAAATTATATTGTTTTACACAAACACGCATTTAAAATAAAATATAGTTTTGGTAAAAACATGCACTCGTTTTCCATATTAATTAAAATAGATGTAAATGGCACATATAGGGCCTGTGTTTGCTTTACTTATATTATTGAGAAGTTGAACATTACATATTCTTTTCTATAACATAAAATCACTTACAAAAGCTAACACTATTCTAATATCATATATAAATCATACAAATAAATAAATAACGAGGCGATTTATTATAAATATATTTACTTTAATAATAATATTAATAATATTAATGATAATGATGATGATGATTATTGTTATTAAGTAGAATATTGTTTATTTATTTAAAAAAAAATTAAAAGTCTACTTTTACAATTTGACACATGCAAACCACTGCAGAAAGTTCTAACCAACAGGCCCATGTCATATACAGTACAGACACATAAATAACCCACTATAAAATAAAAGAATTAACGTATGCTATGTTTTTTTTATTCACAAGCTTTGGAGACGTAACATAATTTCCGCTTTTAAATATACCTATAGCTTTCACCATGAGGCTGTGTTCAAAATGATAACAATGTTTTCAAAGTGCACTGCAAAGGGAGCACAATTGTAAACATGAAGATCGCTAAAACTGAACTGTAAAAATACTTTGAAAGCAAATTACACCTAAGAGAGATTAACTTAATGCTTTTTTATTTTTAATCATTCCAACTTTGAATGTTAAAATGTTCTAAATGAATAGGGCATAGGGGGGATAAGTGGGAATAGAACACAGCCAGGAACTATGCTTCTAACTACAGCTCCAGAGGTGTCGTTTCAAGTGCTCAAGTTTGCGACGCAGTTTGCGAATGTTCGATGGAGCGATGGATTTGGGAAACGGCAAATCAACAAACTATGTTTGTAACGACGGAACTTGCGACCTTAGTTGGCTAACGATGGTTTTGGGAAACGCACCCCTGGTTGGTCTGTTGAACACTAAAGAAAATATTTTGAAGAAATCTGGAAACCTGTAACCATTGACTTCCAAAGTAGGAAAAACAAATACAATGGAAGTCAGTGGTTCGGGAAAAAGTGTTTTATGTAAATTCGGACCACAAGTGCACATATATGGACATAATTTTTCTCTAAAAGTACATCATATCAAAGTATGATACTTAGATTTTTATTCTAATTAGGTTCCAATAAGCCCAAATAGCACAGAGAAATAAAAAATGAATGTAAAAAAACACCTTGGGCCTTAACCAAGTTAAAAGTTTTTCTTTTGCTAATATGTGAGCACAAAACCAGTCACAAGAGTCAATTTTTGGAGAACAAAATTTATATAATCTGGTGAGATTTCCATTGTTGTGTGGTTTGGTTTGTTATGACAGGACAATATTTGGCTGAGATACAACTATTTCAGTATCTGGAATCTCAGAGTTAAAAAAAAAAATCAAAACACAGAGAAAATCACCTTTAATGTTGTCTAAATTAAGTTCCTAGTGATTCATAAAATTCAAAATAAATTTTGATATATTTACAGAAGGTTATTTGCAAAATGTCTTCATGGAACATGAGCTTTACTCAACAATCTAATGATTTTTGGCATAAAAAATTTATATTAGATATTACATTGAATGTTCTTCATATTTTAATAGTTTAATTAAACTTCCAAACATCCAAAATAGGTCATTGTTTGCCATTACTGTATACTTGCCACATATATCACTTTTTTAGACTTAAATGTTTTAAAACACTTAATCTAAACTCTCTTAAATGTGTCCTCAAGTCAACTCTTTATCAAAGGTCCCAAAACAGTACTAGAAATCCATGGAGGAGTTGATTACAACAACTTGTTTAGCAGTGCTAGAACCAGGAGAAGTGGATAGAAAGACTGTGCACAAGTTGAACTGGATTTATCAGAATAACCATAGTCTGTCCTGCAGGGGTTCTGGACTTCTTTAAGAGGAATGGGCTTATCATCTGGTTTGGTATTTTTTTGGCTGTCTCTTACCTAATGAAACATAAAAGTTAGTTATATAAAAATGTTTGAGCAGACAAACCAGTGTGTTTGAGCATGTATACATGGCATGTGTCTGTTTCTTACAATCTCAACCTCTCTGAACACTCTCAGCAGATTTCCTCCCAGAGCATCTTTGATCTCATTATCTGACCAACCACGCCTGAGAAGTTCAACCACCAGGTCTGGATACTTTGACACATCTTCCAGACCAACCGGCACCCTGGTCAAAACATAAGATTGCTTAATTGGTTAATTTTTGTTGTTAGTGTTATGGTTAGGGACGGACATTATTTTTACTTTACCCCTGAAGTGCTTTGAAATGTGCATTTTATGTTTAAAGTGTGACGTAATTTAAACTGAAACATGAAGACAATGCAGGACAAAGAGTAGTACCTCGCCTTTAAAAAAAAAACGCCAATAGCATTATGTTGAGGCAGATACTGGAGAGCATTTGATTGGTCAGAAGTTTTGATGAGAAACGGAAGTATGAGGTGTCGTCAGAAAAATCGTTTGAGTGACAAACTGCAAGCTTTGGATGTTTATATTTTATACAGTAGATATCGATAACTTATAATCTATATCAGTGGTCTCAAACTCAATTCCTGGAAGGCCGCAGCTCTGCATAGTTTAGCTCCTTCCACCTCCAACTCACACCTGCTTAATAGTCTCTTGTAGTCTTGAACACCTTGATTTGTTGGATCAGCTGTGTTTGATTAGGGTTGGAGCAAAACTGTATAGAGCTGCAGCCCTCCAGGAATTGAGTTTAGGACCTATGATCTATATAGATGTAGATATGGGATAAGACTGATACTGATACTAACATGATACTGATAAAAACAAAACTCTGATTTCACTGAGACTTTAAGAATATATTTTATTTTTTGGATTATGTTTATTTTGGGTAAATTTACTTTCACTTACAGTACTAGATACCAAAAGAAAATATTGAATTTTTTACTACATTTCCTGAAAGAAACAGAGTATAAATTTATTATCAAAAGGGGAAACTATCACCTGCTCAGAGATGAGATAGTGGTGTTTAATTTATTAACATGCAGAGTTTTATCAGTTAATCAATTCGAAATGGTCAGCTTGTGAATTAAACTGACAGAGTCTGCAGTAAATGATTCACTGACTCAAAGAATCCATTCAAAATGAGTCTCCATTAAAA
Source organism: Danio kyathit (assembly GCA_903798195.1). Taxonomy (NCBI): domain Eukaryota; kingdom Metazoa; phylum Chordata; class Actinopteri; order Cypriniformes; family Danionidae; genus Danio; species Danio kyathit. Next base: position 73,096,695 of record LR812525.1, on the reverse strand, counting down.
TATTCACTGATTCTGATGGGGTTCTAATCTGATCTGAATGGCGTTTAACGTGTGAATGTGGTTTCACATGTTTTTGCTTGAAATATCGTGAATAATCAGTGTGATTTAGACTATGACAAGTTTTGGTAATTCAAAGTTCTTGCAAAATAAACATTCATTACTTAGTACTTTTACCTTCATTACTTAAGTGAATTAAAAAATAAAGTACTTTTGTACTTTTACTCAAGAAAATAGGAGGACTTTACACTTTTACTGGAATAATATTTTATTAGTGTATCTGTACTTCTACTCTAGTGCTTAATTTTCTTGTATGCCATCCACCACTGGTATATGGTACTGTTTATTTGTCCACCTTTCTTAAAGGAGTCCTAAATTGTATTTAAATAACATTAAATACATAATGCTATCGAAATATTAACATAAGTTTGCATAAAAACAACCTGTGTTTTTATTTTAATTATGGTATCTATAGCTTCTCTATGAAACACTCTCAGAAGGTACAAAAGCTGTCACTGGGGAGTTACAGTACCTTTTCAAGTTACACGTTTTACCTAAAGGGTCCATACTTATACATTAAAGGTAGACTTTAAGACTACCTTTAAGTTAATATGCGTTATAATGTGGTACTTTTTACTAATATGTAAAGGTTAGATGCCACTACTTACCTTTTTAAAAACATACTCTACCTACCCAGTGACAGCTTTTTCTACCTTCTTCTGAAAGTGTAAACATGCCACATTTAAGTCTGCTATAATTTGGTCAAAGTTAATGACAGATGGACATTGCTGTTTTGTTCTTGGGAAACAACAATGACGTGACAGAGGTTAAATTTTTACAAATAGTACAATATTTAACAGTGCAATAGTGGTTAAATAATGTTAACTTGTTAAAGTATTAAAAATATGTCTTGGCAGCTTGGTTTAAAATAAATTTATTATTAATATTATTAATAATAACGACATTCAGTTTCTAGAATAACAGAACATTTTGGAGTTTCCTGAAAGTTTTCTTTTTATATTACACTGACATCTGAGTCAAAAAATCAATATTTGATTTCTCAGTTGTTCTCCTTTAAACAAATCTCATTATATACTTTACATATGCTTAACAATGAGCTGTGCCATGAATCTGCATGATCATTATATTACAATACAGGCAGTTCCTTGACTAATCATCATGCTTACCTTGGCACACCATCATAATCTCCTCCAAATCCAATGATACTGGCATCAGCCACTTTCTTGATGTGGTCGAAGTGATCTGAATTTCAAAATATAGATAATAATGTCTTGCTTTGTATCTGAAAGTGTTCAATGAATTGAGTATGGTTGGCTTAGACATTGCTTTTAATGTACTGTGACTTACCAGCCACATCTGAGAGGGTAGCATGTTCATTGCAGGTTACATAATCATTAAAAAAATTAACCATGACAATCCCCCTGTTTATTTTCTGAAACAGAAATTCATAAAATTGGTCATATGAAAACATTATAAAAAAACAAAACATTTAAATATTTCTCACAATATTGTCTTAGTAAGATGATATTTAACTGCTAGTTTTATATTCAAATGAATACAATGCATTTGGTTTGTGTTAGCAACAAGATGTTGTTTTCTGCACTTTGAAAGCAAATGCAGTTTTCATGCAGTTCCAAAGGATTGTGACTCAACACCCTTGTTACTGTTGATATTACTGTGTTTTCAAGTATCAAGGAAACTTACAATGCTGCCATTCAGACATGATAATGGATGTTTCATGTCTGACATGCCCACTTTTAACCATGGTTGGGTGTAAACCTTTTGTAGGAGCCAAAACAAATCTCCAAACAAAAACAAATGTAGATCGGTATATGAAACAACACTGATTTTGGCAGAGCTAGACATGTCTCTGGGTCAACATAATTTAATGCTGAATTCCTGAAATCACACGGAAATGATTGCTAAAAAAATGTGTAGACAGTAAACGTATTTCTCAAGTCTGATTAGACACTCTAACCTCAATAGTTGACTTTAGTTAAAATTGTGTGGAAACCTGTCCAAATTATGTATTTTAGACATTTTTGATTAAATCTTTTAAAATCACAGCATAGAATCATCAAACAGCACCAGCAGCTTCACCTATTACTGTACAAACCCTTCGACTCTTTTTCTGACTCTACGTCTACTCAAATCCTTATTCACATTTATTGAGAACTACGTTTTAAAGGGCACCTGTGATGAAAATCATCTTTTGTAAGCAGTTTGGACAGAACTGTGTGTATGTATAGTGTGTCCACTGTCATATTGGAGTGAAATAAAACCCTTTTAGTCTTTTTTCTTTTTAATTTCCTGATGTTAAAATAGGAGACAAAGCCCAGTGATTCTGAGGCCCACCACAACGTAATGTAGGAGCGCAGTTTTCACCACCGACTGAATTGATTGACAGGTGCCATGTTTCTATAATAACATGCATACACATGTCCACAGAACAATTTTTTTGCAAAGAAACTGGGATTAAAACATCTGTCCCACTCTCTGTGATTTTTACATTTTTAAAACAGAGCATGTTTGTAATAAAGACAGTAAAATCACTTTGTAATTCTTAACTGCTATAATCACCACGGCCGCATGTTGTCAGTAAATGCTAATATGTATGTGTGTGTGTGTGTGTGTGTGTGTGTGTGTGTTTGTGTGTGACTCATCATTTCAGAAAGGAATAAACTCCACCACATAGACATGAAATAAACTTACATGGTATTTTTGATTAATGAGCTGTATTTCAGCTTCATCCGTGTGTGTTTCTATCTCTGATTTAGCTGTTTATCTGACATAAAGCAAGAAAAGCAAACATGCATGTGGGAAGAGTGGGTGGGAGAAGCAGTTCATTTGCATTTAAAGCCACAGGCTACAAAAACAGCTACACTGTACGCAGACACCACAATGAGCATATTCTGCAGATTATAATAAATTATCTGATGGGTATTTGAGCTGAAACTTTACAGAAACATTCTGGAGACACCAAAGTCTTATCTTACATCTTGTAAAAGGGGTAAAATAGGTGCTTTAAGGAGTCACTATTGTGGTGAAGAGTGGTTGCTTTACTTGGCCTCTTTGATTCTTCATTCCTCATATTTACTTCTATTTGTTTGCTGAAACTCTGTTTTATGACAAGGCATACTAAAAGCGATTTGTTGCATAATTTATCAGTTTGTTGATATTGTCAGTGATTTTAATCTTAATTATGTTATGTAGTTATCTCTAAACTGATAATAGAATACATTATTGAGGTCCAGCAGGGAATAGGTCATGTTTTAAAAACACATTGAACATCTAAATCTGAATGAAACACAGCATGCACTGTGGCAAAAATAAATACATAAATACAAATTCACCATTGTTGAGATTTATGCTCAGATTCTCTGTGTGTTTTGAGTGATTCAGATGTTCAATATGTTTTTAAAACCTGTCTAAAGTACTGCTGGCTCTCATTCTGCTATCAGTACAGCGAAATCAACACCACAGTACCAATGTTGTTACGTGAAGTGACGCTGACAGGTTTATTGAGAATGGTCAGGCAAGCAACAGTCAACACAGGGGCAAACAGATGTATATGGGCAATCCAGAGTCATGGTCAATAAACAGGCAGATGGTCAGAAGGCAGGAAGCAGGCAACGCAAACAAACAAACAAAACAAAGCAAGGTTCAAGAACACAGAAGGCAAGGAAAGTGCATCCTAATGCTCACAGTACAGTTTACAAGACTCAGCACTGAAGTGTGTGTGTGTGTGCAGTATAAATAGTCCCAGGCTGCGTCAGAAACCGCATAGTTCCATACTATACAGTACGCTAATATCAGTATGCGAGCCGAGTAGTATGTCCGAATTCATAGAATTCAAAAATCAGTATGCGAGAAGTACCTGGATGACTTACTACTTCCGGCGAGATTCTGAAGTGCGCATCCCATACACGCTGCGCTATCCCATGATGCCCCGCGAGAGAATTCATGAATGGGAGTGAAGTGACGTAACTGACGCAGGTAGTCACGTGACCATGACAAAATGGCGGATGTAGTATGTCCGAATTCCATTCATACTTCTCTAATTCATACTGTATAGAATGTACTTTTCTAATGACCGAGTAGTATGTTTAAATTCAAATGCAGTACCTACTGAGTAGTAGGCGGTTTCAGATGCAGCCCTAGTAATCAGTTCATGAGTAGCTTCAGCTGTGTCTGTCTGCAATCATGAGGAGCTAGGCCAGGTGTGTGAGTGGTGCATGACTGGACTGGACCTTGTAGTCCATTTAATGGTGAATTTGTAGTTCTCTGCAATACTGTGTGTTTACTGCACAGGCTGGACCGCTGGTGAAAAAAAATCACTGACCAGTGAACCAAACGTTCTTTTGACAAAAAAATAAAACCAATTAGCTTCTTGTTTTTATTGTCATAACACACAGTGACAGCAATCAAAGACAACCTAACAGTAAAGTTCACTCTTTATCACTATGGTGACGTCAAATTTTAAATGTTTTATTTTTAATAACTCTGACTGAGGTCAAAGTCAAACAGGGGTGCGTTTCCAAAAACCATCGCTAGCCATCTAAGGTTGCAAGTTGTGTCATTACAAACATAGTTTGTTGATTTGATGTTTCCCAAATCCGTCGTTCCAACGAACATTCGCAAACTGCATCGCAAACTTCTATGCTTGTAGCTACACCTCTGGAGCTGTAGTTAGAAACATAGTTCCTGGCTGTGTTCTATTCCCAGTTATCTCCCCTATGCCCTATTCATTTAGAACATTCTAACATTTAAACTTGGAATGATTTTTTAAAAAAGCATTAAAGTCATCACTCTTAGGTGTAATTTGCTTTCAAAGTATTTTTACAGTTCAGTTTTAGCGATCTTCATGTTTACAATTGTGCTTCCTTCGCAGTGCACTTTGAAAACATTTATGTCATTTGGAACACAGTCGTGGTTTATGGCGAAAGCTATAGGTGACCTATTATTTAAACGCAGAATTTATGTTACATCTCCAAAGCTTGTGAAAACAAAAAACAGAGCATACGTTAATGCTTTTAATTTATAGTAGGTTATTTATTAAGTATCTGTACTGTATATGACATGGGCCTGTTGGTTAAAACATGTCTGCAGTGGTTTACATGTGTCAAATTGTAAAAGAAGACTTTTCAAAAAATAAACAATAAATAAACAATATCCTACTTAATTAATTAATTAATAATAATAATAATAATAATCGTCATCATCATTATTATTATTAATAGTATTATTAAAGTAAATTTTTTCATTACCTAATAAATAATAAATATTAAATTTCCTTTTTTTAATAAATAGCCTCATTGTTCATTCATTTATATGATTTATATATGATATTAGAATATGTGTTAGCTTTTGTAAGTGATTTTATGTTTTAGAATAGAATATGTAATATTCTCAATAATATTTGTGAAGGAAACATTGGTCCTATATATATGAGCCATTCATATATCAATGAATATGGAAAGTGAGTGCATGTTTTTACTAAAACTAATATTGGATTTTCTTTTAATGCGTGTACATGTAAAACTATAATTTGCACAAAGAAATTAAGTGGTTCTTCTCTAAAGAAGTAGTTACTCCACTCCGTTTAGAGCATCATTATGGGTGTTTTACGCTATAACTAATGTGGTTCAAGCGATGGATCTGCGACAGATAAACTAAGGGTTTTGGAAAACACTCATCACTACATCGTTCTTTTCCCAACCGATGCATCATACTATGATAGTTCAGCCGCGAGTTACGTCGTTGTTTGGAAAACGCACCTCAGGTTAGCAATAAGTAAAGTTGTTGATGCTGTTTGTAGAGCTGTTTCATGCTCCTCTGCTGAGATTTAATGTGCTTTATTTCAGTTGTTTTCATCTAAAGATGTGACTGAAGTCAGATGTAGCACTGAACATGCTAAAGCTTGATTGCATGCTATTTTTCAGTGAAGTCAACTATTTGGGTTTGGGTGTAAAGTGATGTTAATTAACTAGACCTGTTTCACATTGTGCAAAAAATTAAGTAGTTTAAGGTAATGAATTTCCATGTAAATTTGACAATAATACACCATAGTTTATTAACTGCATGCTGTTATTCAAGTATGAGCAATAGCGCTTTTTATGATATTGATATGTTTTTTAAGTATAATAACTGAGAACTTTGTTGTCTGTGTAATGTATACACAAAACCACATAAGTCTCACTTCCTTAGATTTTTTTTCTAATTCTGAAGTATTAAGAGGCAATAGTGGTTAACCTCTCAGTTCTGACTAGTTGATGGCTTTTAGTTAGAACAGATCAAAGAGTTCCAGACAGTTGTTAAAATACTCTATAAAGCAATCAGTGATGAACAAATAGACTGGCACTATTAAAAGGTTACTTCAAAATTATTCATTCATTCATTTCCCTTTAGCTTAGTCCCTTATTCATCAAGGGTCGCCACAGCGCAATAAACCGTTAACTATTTTGGCATATATTTTACACAGTGGATGACCTTCTAGCCGCAACCCAGTATTGGGAAACACCCATACACTCTGACATTCATACACATACACTTATACAGTATGACCAATTTAGTTTATCCAATTCACTTATAGTGCAAGTCTTAGGACTGTGGGGGAAACCGGAGCACCTGGAGAAAACCCGGCGAGAACATGCAAACTCCACACAGAAATGTCAGCTTGTCCAGCTGGGACTCGAACCAGCAACCTTCTTGCTGTGACCCGATAGTATTAACCACTGAGCCACCGTGCCACCCCACCCAAAATTATAATTATGCAAATAATTGCTCAGTTACATGATGTTCCAAACCCCTTATCTTCCCAGCACCAATTAAGGTATTTTAGGTCAAATCTAAGCGCTTCTTTATCCTCTTTTGACAGCAAGGTTCACGACCAGAAAAATACCAAAAAACATCCTCAAAACTGATCATATGCCTTTAGTGGTTCAATTATATTATTATCAAGCTACAAGATTACATATATGCACACATAAAACAAAAAATAAGGACAGGAGATCACTTTGCAATGATTTATACCCCAAATGGGACAACAAATCACAGGTGCATCCAAAGTATTATATTATTGATAGTGAAGATTTTGTTCAACGTGTGCGCAAAAGTATTCTGATTAAAACACTGAAGGCATATGGTCTATTTTGAAGATGTTTTTTGTTTTTTTTCTGGACTTGCTGTCTATGGAGGATAAGGGAGCTCTCAGATTTCACCTAAAATATCTTAATTTGTGTGTTGGACAACAGTCTCATGGGTTTGGAACAACATTAGGGCGAGTGATTGATGAAATAATTTTCATTTTTGGGTGTAGTAACATTTTAAGTCTAAAAAAAAGCCATTGTCATATATGGTTTGCTCCAAATATGTGAACAATGTAATAAATTCCTTCAAGATCACTAGAAAGATACAGGCATGTGTGTTTTATTAGGATTCCAGCTAAACTCTAGACTGTAAACTCATAGTTTTAGGAGATGTGAACTCCAGGGCTTCTCAAATACCTTAGTGCTCATAAACCAGCCAAGAACAGCCTTAACTCTGACACTTCTTCTGAAATCTGCCACTGGCTCTGAGAGTGATTAAACATGATAAATGACTATTCTGAGCTATATTAAGTGGTCACTTTGGTCTTATTGATCTATTATTTATTGGAAAGCAGTTGTGGTTAGCAATTTATTGTCACTATAAATTCTCATATAATTTGACATATATACAGTTGAATCAGAATTATTAGCCCGCTTTTGAATTTTTTTTCTTTTTTAAATATTTTCCAAATGTTGTTTAACAGAGCAATGAAATTTTTACAGCATGTCTGAAAATATTTTTTCTTCTGGAAAAAGTTCTGTTTGTTTAATTTTGGCTAGAATAAAAGCAGTTTTCATTTTTTAAACACCATTTTAAGGACAAAATTATTAGCCCTTTAAGCTTTATTTTTTCTCGATAGTCTACAGAAAAAACAACTGTTATACAATAACTTGCCTAATTACCCTAACCAGGCTATTTAACCTAATTAACCTAGATAAGCCTTTAAATGTCACTTTAAGCTTGAAGTGTCTTGAAATATCATTCATTCATTCATTTTCTTGTCGGCTACATGTCTTTGGACTGTGGGGGACTTTGGACTTTTGCTGTCTATGGAGGATAAGGGAGCTCTCAGATTTCACCTAAAATATCTTAACTTGGAAACCGGAGCACCCGGAGGAAACCCACGCGAACCCAGGGAGAACATGCAAACTCCACACAGAAACGCCAACTGACCCAGCCCAGCCGAGGTTCGAACCTGCGACCCAGCGACGTTCTTGCTGTGAGGCAACAGCACTACCTACTGCGCCACTGGGTTGCCCGTCTTGAAATATATCTAGTAAAATATTATTTACTGTCATCATGGCAAAGATAAAATAAATTCGTTATTAGAAATTAGTTATTAAAACTATTATGTTTAGAAATGTGTTGAAAAAAATCTTCTCTCCGTTAAACAGAAATTGGGGGAAAAATAAACAAGGGGTCTAATAATTCAGGGGGCCTAATAATTCTGACTTCAACTGTATATAAATATGTCATAACATATTTATTGCCATTTCTTAAATATATTGTTCAATCAACAATACAACAAAAGTATTTTATTTTGAGAAACGGCATGTGTGTTTGTTAGTAATGATGACTGACTTCAGTTCATTACTTCATTGCTACGCCTTTAAATGGTAACACGAGACTTTCGTTATGAGTGCAAGAATAGGTACCAAAGACTTTTGTACTAAAAGAGACCAATATAAAGGTGTAAACAAGGACTTTAGTTTTACAAGATGGAACCTGTGCACTGACTAGCGCTGTCATGGGGTTACACAATGAGATATATAGAAACAGCAGACAGTCAAATTATTGTTTTATTATGGGCATGATCTGAAGAATGAGCAGCCTCGCTCAATCAGTCTCTCATAAATAATACTTTACATAAAAGAATAAACTATTAAGTAACTAAAACATTCCTTTGTTACTTGCTCTAAGGCGAACATTTTACTGCCATCTTTAAGATAAGAAGGAAACTGTTCTTCACACAATATTGATTCTTTCTATTTACACAATTGTCCAGTTGAACCATTGTAAAAACATAATATCATACTCATATCTGTGTGATATGACTCTATATCAATAAAGCTGAGATTACCTCAAACAACAGCCATATTATATGTTAATATGAAGCCATATCACACAGCAACTTGATTGTAGATAAAATTTTTGTTTCACAAAAGCAGTATCTCACAGTCATATACTGTATGACTTGGGTATAAAAAGTAATATGTCACTTATGTAATTATATGACTTGCTATCTATCTCATGATAAACTACAGCATTTGAAGGTTGTAAAGTTATGGTGCACTTACCACTTTTACAAGCACATCATCAGGAACATTTCTCTTGTGCTTACAGATGCTGTAGGCAGAAGAGTGGCTGAAGATAACAGGAGCTTTGGAGATGTCCAGCACCTGGTTCATCACTTTCTCTGACACATGAGCCAAGTCAATCAGCATTCCAATGCGGTTCATTTCCCAGACCACTTGCTGAAAAGATCAAACAAACTGATGGCCACAGATGCAACAATAGTCTATAACTTTCTCTAAAGGAACACAGCAAGTCATGATAGTCTACTGTATCCACTACCATATCCCAAGTTAAAGGGCACCTATGATGAAAATCATCTTTTGGAAGCTGTTTGGACAGAACTAGAACTGTGTGTAGGTATCGTGTGTCCACAGTCATATTGGGGTAATATAAAGACAATAATTCTTTTTTTTTAATTTCCTGATATTAAAGTAGGACCCAAATCTCTCCTATTTTGAGGCCCACAGCAATGTAAAATACGAGTGTGGTTTCCCTGCCCATCGAATTGATTGACAGCCACGTATTAACATTTTTTCTTAGTAACACATCACTGTTGCAGAAAGACTTGAATTAATTCCACAACAAATACATCAAATCATCTGTAAAGTTCTTACTGTAGTATTTCTCACAAACATTACGTGAGATCTGCTTCCTTCATGTCTGTAACTGTGCTGTTCATCTGATGCAGCAGGAGGTTGACACAGACAGGCATGTGGGAACAGTGGGCGGGGAGAACTAAAGGCACATTGTGCTACACACAGCTACATTGTGCTCAGAGCTGAAAATTCCAATAGTCTGAAAGGTCTAATAAATAATATGATGGGACACAAAACACATATCTTAAATTTGAAAAAGGGGTAAAATAGGTGCCCTTTAAGATGGTAAATTTAAAAGTCGTATAATTTTAATTAGGTTATTGACAACCCTTTAAACCAGGGGTGCTCAATCCTGTTCCTGGAGATCTACCTTCCTGCATAGTTCAGCTCCAACCCTGATCAAACACACCTGAACCAATTAATTAGGACCTGAACAGCACTTGATAATTACAGGCAGGTGTGTTTGATATGGGTTGAAACAGAAATCTGCAGGAAGGTAGATCTCCAGGAACAGGATTGAGCACCCCTGCTTTAACTTTAATAATATACAACTCAAAGACTAAATTCTTCATAAATGCAATCTAATTTAAAACTCAATAAAAAAGTTGGGAATATCAAAATCTGTAATATTGAAATATTGTTTTCTTATGATTTTTCAATTCTTAGAGAACATTAAGGAATCAATTCTGGATAAGAATCTTCTTTAAATGACCCGTAAAAGGCATTTTGATGAATTTATTGTACCAAATTAATTGTTGTTATCAGGGCTTGACATTAATATCTGCCAATCCGCCAAATGCAGGAAGATTTCAGCTGTGGCGGGTTAGACAGCCACCATCACTAGCCACTTTGGCTGGTTAAAAATTATTTTAAATGGTAGTTTTCTTAAAATAAGAAGACAATAAGAATGGCCTAATATTCGTGCTAATGCGATCTTAGAATCGAGAAGCAACACAACTGACAAAACTAATTGTGCTCGTGCGAGCAAAAGAAAGCAGGTGAATACTGAATTAGAGGACGGTCACTCGCGCCAACAGCTGATGTGATGCGCACGACTGTTTAAAACGCGTGCACGATCTCGTTTCCCTGCGTGAAGCAACTGTGCCTGGAAACGCAACTGGTGTGATCGGTTCTCTTTCAAATAAACTAAACAAAAAGTTATGCTCATGTACTCGACAGTCTTGTTGCTTTCAAGAGCTACAGCACCGGTTTCTTTCGCTTTGACCATTCTTTGAACAGATTATTAATTGGCCTAACGTTAACTGTGTGCGTGTGATCATCCTTTCATTATCGCACATGGTGTGTTTTTCACCTGCTTTCCTTTGCTTACAGTTATTTTTGTAAATATGGTTTAATTATCATCCTTTAAAATAACATTGCTCTAATATGAGATTAGCTCCCTATTTATGTGTAGTTAACTGGTGATCTGGGACCTTTAGCCAGGACAGATTACTGTGCATATTTTAGATACATGACAATAATAATTTTTTTAAATGTCAATAGTTTTTTTTTTTTTTTAAGAAATGTTTTGTTAAATCAAAAGTATTAGTATACAGCTTTATTTAGCTTGTTTTGACACATTTAAAATGTGTGGCTGAGAAATAACAATTATTTATGTTTGGTGTGGTCAGAGATAAATTTGGTAAATCCTTCATTTTGCTCTAGAAAGTGATGTGAAATTGTAATACGACACTGAAACCATGACCTATTTGCTCATGCACGACACACAAAAAGTTAAATGAATGAGGAGGCATGTGGACATAACAAAATCTAAATCAAGTCATTTTAGCATGTCAAAGTCATATTTATGCATATTAAATATATTTTCCCAACAACAAAATTGTGGCTAGTGAAAATCCCGAGTGGGTGGTTTTCAAAAAAGTTAATGTCAATCCCTGGTTGTAAATTAGACTGCTAAACATCATGTAGGCTATATACAGTACGTCACAAAAATGGGTACACCCCTTAAATTTCTGCAAATATTTATATCTTTTCATAGGACAACACTGCAGAAATGATTCTTTGACACAATGAAAAGTAGTCCGTCTAAAGTTTGTATAGCAGTGTAAATCTATTGTCCATGAATTTGACACCTTGTGCTCCTCCACCTTTCTTTTCTGAATGCCCAACAGGGTGTTCTTTGGGATTTTTGGTCTGGAGATGTGCTTGGCCAGTACATCACCTTTACCCTTAGCCTCTATAGCAAGCCAGTGATCATCTTGGAGGTGTGTTTGGGGTCATTATAATGCTAGAACACTGCTCTGCGGCCCAGTTTCCGAAGAGAGGAGATCATGTTCTGCTTCAGTATGTCACAGTACATGTTAGAATTCATGTTTCCCTCAATGAACTGTGGCAGCAGCACTCATATAACCCCTGATCATGACCCTCCCACCACCATGTTTGATGGTAGGCAAGACACACTTGTCTTTGTACTCCTCACCTGGTTGCCGCCAAACATGATTGACAAAATCTGAATCAAATAGTTTTATCTTGGTCTCATCAGACCACAGGACATGGTTCCAGTAATCCTGGTCCTTAGTTTGCATGTCTGCAGCAAATTGTTTGTGAGCTTTCTTGTGCATCATCTTTAGAAGAGGCTTCCTTCTAGGACGACAACTATGCAGACCAGTTTGATGCAGTGTGCGGCGTACTGTCTGAGCACTGACAGGCTGACCTCCTAACCCTTCAATCTCTGCAGCAATGCTGGAAGCACTCATCCGTCTGTTTTTCAAAGACAATCTTTGGATGTGAGGCTGGGAACGTGCACTCAGCTTCTTTGGCCGAGACCTGTTCTAAGAAGAACCTATCCTCTTAGGACCCGTTTACATTAGTACGTTTTAGTTTTAAAACTGCGTTTTAGAATGAAAACGATCTGCGTCCACACTAGCGTTTCACCCAGCGTTTCTGAACAGCTCTTCGTCTACATTAAAACGGTGAAAAATGCACATCACGTGACCACACACATTCTCTGGCATGCACTGCAGCGTGCTGTGAGCACACACACACACCCATATGAGAGCTGTGCATGTCGGACTGTTCATGACGGATCTACCGCTGGATCTAATCTCACTATATTTGTTAAACGTGATATTTTCAAGAGTTCACACTTAGCTGATGATCAATAAAGCGTAATTGGCATGCTGTCCCGGGAGAGAGCCCTGAGCTCGTATATCCTCGAGCCCGGGGCTCCCTCCCGTTAGAAGGGCGAGAGGGAAGTTCGAGCTCAGGAAGGTCTCGAGAACTCCCCCGCTTATCGCCGTGTGAAAAGTGTAAATTAAGGTTGTCTTAGGCAATAATTTGGTTTAGTCGATTGGCTATGGTGTATGTTTTTGAACAGTGGGAGGAAACCGGGGAACCCGGGGGAAACCCACGCGAACATGGGGAGAACATGAAAACTCCGCACAGAAACGCCAACCGGCTCAATGGGAGGTTGAACTGGTGGCGTTCTTGCTGTGAGGCAACAGTGCTAGTCACTGGGCCGCTGTGTCGCCCTATAGGAAAGGGTGGAAGTAGGGGTGGAAGGAGGGGGGAACTTCGAGACGAAGATAACTGGAGTGAAATCTCTGGTTATTTATAGTGTGTCCGTAATCATCTAATAGGGCAGATTACAGAGCTGATAAGGTGCCAGCCGTGTTGATCATAAGCATGTGATCCTCTCGAAATTAGTTTATAAATAAACCACATTAATTCATCTTGTTGTCTATGTCTGACGACATATTCCCCGACTTTGGTCTTTTGAATCTATTACTTGTTCTCAGGTAACGTGCTTTGGCTGAGCGCAAAGATAAGTTAGGTTAATATCTTAATTAATTAATCAATCTGACTGATTGTTTGCCTTTATTTTCTCTATTGTATAAACTTATTGTGCGTTACACATTTATAATGGCCATATTGATCATTGAAATGGATATTCAACGAAAGAGAGGGTATGTTTCGTATTTTCAATGAAAATGAAAAGAGGCAGTAATGTTAGGCTCCATTTTGTTATAAATATGCTTGAAGATGACGGTCATATCATGCAGCTACACGACACCTCAACATTTTTGATGTCTGTTGTTGCTAATATCAAAATGAAAATAGGCAGTTCCTCACATCACGTTTTCATTTTATTGTTAAGATAGTGAAACAGCATAGCCAGGGATGTGAATGACTTTATAAAGTACACACTCGGGAGTTTGTTTTTCATATCAAACTTGCGAAGTCTGAACTTACACGGAGAGGATGAAGACTGAACTGTGTGAAGACTGATTAATACTGAGGAAAAGCCCCAATCAGATAGGCGAATGTCTGCAGCTACGCCTCCGTTTTCAGATGTCTCCGTTTTCCCCCATCTACACTGAGACGGAGCAGCAGCGTTTTAGAATGAAAACGGCCTCTCCAGCATTTCCAAAACGCTTCGTTTTTGGGGCTCAAAAACTCTGCCGTAGTGTGGATGGATGGCGTAACCGTAGCAAAACTTATGCGTTTTAAAACTAAAACATATTAGTGTAAACGGGGCCTTAAAGCACTCGGTGGTCTTGGCCACTGTGCTGCAGCACAGTTTCAGAGTGTTTTCTATCACCTTACAGCGTAGGCCATCTTTATGTAAAGCAACAATTTGTTTTTTTCAGCTCTTCTGAGAGTTGTTTGCCATGAGGTGCCATATTGAACTTTCAGTGGCCAGGTTGAGAGAGTAGAAGAGTGATACCAAATTTAACTCACCTGCTGGTGACACCTGAGACAGTTTAACACTAATGAGTCACATGACACGGGGGAAGGAAAATGACTAATTGTGCTCAATGTGTACATTTTCACTTAGCGGTGTACACATTTTTGTTGCCAGGGGTTCAGCTATTACTGGCTGTATTTTTAGTTATTTTGAGAGGACAATAGATTTACATTGCTATAAAAACTTTACACTGGCTACTTTTCATTGTGTCAAAGAATCATTTCTGCAGTGTTGTCCTAGGAAAAAATATAAATATTTGCAGAAATATGAGGGGTGTACTAGCTTTTGTGACATACTGTACGTATAGCTTTATGTATCATTTTCATATTACATGTCTTTATATTGTTCGTAGAATATTACATTTGCAAAAAAACACAATTTATGGAAAATAAATAATTTTTTTAAATAAATATTTTGTTACATTTAACCAAACCATGATTAGAATGTCATTTGAATACATTTGGCTGTATTTTTTATTTTATTGTTTGCACAATCATATATTGGTTTAGGTGGTATAACCAAAAGTGTGTTAAGTGTGTCTAACCTTGCCGAATTCAGACAAACCAATATTTGACACAGGATTAGATTCTGTGTCCATCAGCCAGTTGTCTGCCCTAGAAGGAAGTGAGATTACAATGTAGTAATGGAAGAAAAAAAAACATCATCTGTTATTTTAAGAGAGAAATTTAAATGTCTTCCTCAATCAGATGTGCTCGTGCGCTAATGTGGCTTTTGTCAATTCCTAGGAAAACTAACATTGCTTTGATTTCAGCCCCCACTTTATCTCTAAATGCCAAATCTGGGAGGAGATCATGTTTTGAAGACAGTTGGAACCGGGCCTGGAGTTTCCCTCAGTTTCCATTCACTTTCAAAGCAGCTGTCATTGTGTGATATGGGCGTGTGGCCAAAAAGTACTGTATTTAAAAACACCTTTGGCACTTCCCTTTCCCGACAGGTTCATGTTTACTTTCTTCCAAACTCATGAGATATTTTGAAATTAGAATTTCCTTACACTGCAGGATAAACCAGTTCTTACTTTTGTTGGAAGTGAATTAAATTTAGATCATGCTGTAAGAGGTCAGATACAGTTGCAATCAGAATTATTAGTGCCCTTTTATTTTTTTTATTTTTTTAATATTTCCCAAATAATGTTTAACAGAGCAAGGCATTTTTCACAGTATGTCTGATAATATGTTTTCTTCTGAAGAAAGTCTTATTTGTTTTATTTCGGCTAGAATAAAATCAGTTTTTTTTAACCATTTTAAGGTCAAAATAATTAGCCCTTTTAAGCAATTTTTTTTTGCAGTCTACAGAACAAACCATTGTTATACAATTACTTGTCTAATTCCCCTAACCTGCCTTGTTAACCTAATTAACCTAGTTAAGCCTTTAAATTTCACTTTAAGTTGTATAGAAGTGTCTTGAAAAATATCTAGTCAAATTATATTTACTGTCATCATGGCAAAGATAAAAGTTATAAGAGATGAGTTATTAAAACTATTATGTTTAGAAAAGTATTGAAAAAATCTTCTCTCCGTTAAACAGAAATTGGGGAAAAAATCAACAGGGGGGCTAATAATTCAGGCGGGCTAACAATTCTGATTGCAACTGTATGTTTCGAGTACAGCTACTCACCAGGGTGTGTTGCAGCTGTGTGTGAGTGTAAGATATCGGACCCCCAGTTGGTACATGGTGCGCAGGGTACCCAGACTGCTGTCAATCGAATGCCCACCTTCTACGCCAATCAGACTGGCTGTCTTATTCTGTTCAAATGCATCCATTATATCTGTAATCACATTTTAGTTATAGTTTAAATTATAAACAGTTATAAATATGCACATATCTTCACATTTTCTCAGATGTTGCAATAGTATATCATTTATTATGTTGGTGCACGATGGGTGTGATTTTGCCAAGAAGAATGCAGTCCTGGAGAAACATCTATGTTGATGCTAAAACATCATTCTTGTTCGAAAATGTAATCCAGGCCCAATTTGTATCCCTAAACTTAACCATAACTGTAAATTACAGTCAGAGGGGAATAACAGTTGGATAACAATTGTATATGACCCTAACTGCCTTAACTTACAGTAGCATAAACTCTAAATTTATCTCTTATTGGAATGTTGTTCCTGGATCAACATAGATCCACAGATAGTCCTACTTGATAAGTATTCCTATATACGTTTCTGGAGATCGCAAAATACATCCCAGGAGGTACGTTTTTTTGCAGTTTTTTTTTCACGAATCCACCAGAGGCCACTGTGTATGCTTTTTCAGATCTCAAATGTCTCATGATTAACATTCGCCCCTGCTGTTCTCGCAAAAATCCACCAAAAGCCGCTGTCAACTGACTGACTGTCCAACCGACCGATCACCCTCACCCACCCCCTTCCCTAAACCCAACCGATAGTGTTTTCAAAAGCACCGACTGACCCGATCACCCACTTCCCTAAATTTAAACGACAGTCTTTTCAAAACCAATCTAGAAAAAGAAAAGCCCTCGTGGCAGCCTGATTTTTATCACGTCTTCAGATCTTACCACATTCTCACCCTTTTATTTACTTTCTGGAACCATTCTCCACTAGACTTGAATCCAGTCATCGCGGTCAACTCCTCTCTGCATCTCAAGGCCACTGAAGTACACGGTGAGCTACTTGGCAAACTGGTAACAGCGGAAAAGCTGTCCACATGGAGGTAAGTGGTCAGCTGGTAGCGTGAAAAGAAACAGAAGCCGTTGGCTGCATCATACCACCCTGTCGTTTTAAAGACAAACTGCAGCCATACGTAGCTCTGGCTACATAATTCATGCTCTTCAGAAATGTTTACAGGGGGCATTTTCACAATGAGCCTGTGTTGATCAGTGCACAATTTGTGATTTTTGACACAAACCGCCCACCAGAGACAATATAAACTCCATATACATCATATCAGATCATACATCATCAAGTTATCTAAGATTCCATGACACTCCACAGCCTCTGTTTGGGAAAAACTGCTGAGATCTTTTAAAATTCACTGTCACATCTGTTGGTTTGTCTTTTTAAATTAGTGTATTAGATATGACAGTTTTTTAATTGTGGAAACCTTTAATTGTCACGATCAAGTCTAATCTTTGAATGCTCAAGCTTCTGTTCTTGACTAATTAATTTCCACTTTAATTATAGAAACTTTTAATTGTCACACTCAACTCAAATCTGTGAATGCTCAAGCTTCTGTTCTTGATCAATTCAGAGTAAAACATGTAAATTCCATAATCTCTTAAGGCCCAAGGTGTTTTTTTACATGCATTTTTTATTTCTCTTTGCTATTTGGGCTTATTTGCTATTTGGTACCTAATTAGAATAAAAATCTAAGTATCATCTTTTGATATGATGTACTTTTAGAGAAAAATGGTGTCCATATACGTGCACTTGTGGTCCGAATTTACATAAAACACTTTTTCCTGAATGTTTTTTAATGCATATATATAACTTAGATTTTTTTTTTTTACTTGCTTTGACTATCAGAAATTGATTGACTATCAAATTTGATTGACTATCAAAAATTTTTCCCATTTTGGACAGTTAAAAATAGGGTTTGGGACATTTCACATGCTGCAAAACAAAATATAAAACATTCAAAGTATTTTAAATAGCCGCTTAACAGCTAAAATGTGCTGTCCATGTATGTGGACACTCAGGGCCCTATCATACACCCGGCGCAATATGGTGCAAGCTGCGACGCAAATGTTGTTTGCTAGTTTCACCTGGACGCAAGAGTCATTTTGATGTTTTTCACCACGCTGTTTAAATAGCAAATGCATTTGCGCTCATACAGTATGTGCGCCCATAGGCGTTCTGTTCTAAAAAGGAGGTGTGTTAAGGTGCATTGCTGGCGCGTTGCTATTTTAAGGGACTAAAATAGACTGTTCAATAGACCAGCTAAGAGGAGGTCTAAAGTCCATCGCAGAGCGCGTTAGATGTGCGCCTCGCTTAAACATTGCTTAATACACACAAAATGTACAGCAATACGCACATATCTTTACAAATAAAAAGAATTAAAGGAATAAAATATTCTTTCTATAAACTTTCTACATAAATATAAAAACCACTGCTTTCATGCCTTCTTCATGTCGGGGGGCTTTTTCAGTTTATTCATGCTATTTGCTTTTGTATATTGTTATTATTAGTAGTAGTATTATTTATAATATGCATATTTATGTTTCGTCATGGCAACCCAGTGGCGCAGTAGGTAGGTAGTGCTGTTGCCTCACAGCAAGAACGTCACTGGGTCGCAGGTTCGAACCTCGGCTGGGCTGGGTCAGTTGGCGTTTCTGTGTGGAGTTTGCATGTTCTCCCTGGGTTCGCGTGGGTTTCCTCCGGGTGCTCCGGTTTCCCCCACAGTCCAAAGACATGCAGTACAGGTGAATTGGGTAAGCTAAATTGTCCATAGTGTATGAGTGTGAATGTGTGTGTGGAAGTTCCCAGAGATGGGTTGCGGCTGGAAGGGCATCCGCTGCGTAAAATGGTGCTGGATAAGTTGGCGGTTCATTCCGCTGTGGCGACCCCGCAAGGGACAAAGCCGACAAGAAAATGAATGAATGAATGAATGAATGTTTCGTCAACTTGGAATTATAGGGTTCTATCTGCGTTCTGAATGATTTTGAGATATTGAGCTTCAAAGTTTTTGCATTCCATAGCAAACAGTATGTGTGTGTGTTTTTTAAATAAAAAGTCTTAAAATGTAAACAACTTATAAAAAAAAAACATTGCATAATGTAAATAAGTTGTCAATTAATAAAAATGTCAATAACTCAATTTTGACAAATATGTCAGATAGAACCTTATAATTCTAAGGTGACGATTTGTTTTATTAAAAACAAGCTTAGATTTGTCCACCTGTCAGGTTTTAGACCATATGGGGCATAGCATGTGTATTTGGATATAACTCAGTTCTTTGACCACACTTCGTTATTACTGTTCATTTATTCATTTGCTGGAAATTAGAACTGAATTTAGAAATAGTTTTGAAACAAATCTTTGCGCTTAACAAACGAAATTAATTATGTATAGGCTAATGGATGTCTGTGCTTACAACACGTTTCCTTATCCACAGAAGAGAGTGAAAGTGAAAGTAAGGAATGAGGCAGCTCATCTCTCATTCTCGTGCTGCAGATGCTCTGTTTAACTGTTTTCTCGCTAGTGAAGCACTCGGTTATTCCACTTACAAAGTCCGCCATGTAAATAGCAAATGCGCCATGGCGTGACGCAACTGACTCTTAAAGGGAATGGGAGATGAGACACTGATTGGTTTATTCTCAAAACACACCTATAACCAGGGCCAGATGGAATCTGCGGATGTTTTTTGCAATTTCTGCGGAGAGTTTTGGTAAAAATCTGTGGATTTCTGCGGAATTATTTTGGGAGTCTCATAACTAAAACCTTAATATGTGAAATATGTGTAATTTAAAAACTGAATAAATTCAGATTTACACACATTTAGTCAATTAAATAAACAGAATTAATGATGGGCTAAAAATCTGCGGAATTCTGCCGAAAATCTTCGGAATTCTGCACGCGCAGATTCCGTGTGGGCCTACCTATAACTCATTAAGAGAATTTTCCGTCCTTATAATAGCCAAATTGGATTTTGAGACTGCATACAGTACGTTCATTTGCAAATGTTAGAATTTTAAAGTGATAGTTCACCCAAAACTAAAAATTCTGTCATTATTTACTCACCCTTTACTTGTTCCAAACCAATTTGCCTTTCTGTCGTCTGATAAACACAAAGGAATTTATTTTGAAAAAAGTCTTCCACACTATATGTTTTTCTATGATGGATGTCAGGGGTTACACGTTTTCAGCTTTCTTTAACATATCTTCTTTTGTGTTCAAGGTAAGACATAAACTATGTTTGTAACAAATGAAGGTTGAGCAAATGATGACAGAATTTTCAGTTTTGAGTGAATTGTCCCTTTAACTCTTGTACACAGCGTGACATGGTTTTGTGTCTGACAAGCTACAGTCATAAAGGACTATTATAAATTGTGCAGTGAGCATCTGGTTAAATCAGTTCCCTCCTGACTGTAAAATAATAAATGTTTCCACTTTTCCAGTTCCTTTTTCTTATAATGCCACAAAAACTGAGGCCTGTTCCTGTGGGTGTACTGAAACTGTCACTTTACACCATACTGACCTTTATTTGAATTACTTTTACTTTGAGTGGGATTTAAATTTAATACATTTTCACATGGCTTACCTTGACTGCTAGCAGCAAATTTGAAATCATCTGGGTATTTATCACACATCCTGTGAATTACATCAATCTGCTCCAAGGTCTGCCTGACTGCGTCTTTGTACTGGGTATCACATGGTACATAGGCTGCCCAGAACTGCATAAGAAAATCAGAACCATTCACAGTTCATATTGTGTGTGTGTTAGGGCTAGGTTTAGGGGATAGAATACAGTGTAAGTCGATTAAATAAACCATTAAACCATTACATCTATGGACAATGTCTGGGGAGCAAACAACACCAGGCATTTTTTACTTTAATGGGAATTTCTCATGCACCTGATGAATAATACAGCTTTTGAATCATTCAGAATTAAGTGTTTTGAAAAGGTAAAATTGCAGAAAGTTTTCTGTTAGTGTATGGGGTAAGGGGATAGACCATACAGTTTGTACATTATAAGGTGCATTATGCATATAGAGAGTCCCCACAAAGATGGCTATACAAGTGTGTGTGTGTGTGTGTGTGTGTGTGTGTGTGTGTGTGTGTGTGTGTGTGTGTGTGTGTGTGTGTGTGTGTGTGTGTGTGTGTGTGTGTACGTGTTTTTGTGACATATCAGGACACAAATCTGTATAATGACATAGGTATGACACAGGTATTACAAAAAGGAGTTGAAATATGAGGACATTGGTGATGTCCTCACTTCTCAAAAAGCTTATAAATTACACAGGATGAGTTTATTCAGAGAGTAAAGCTGTACACTGTCTCCTGTGATGTTTGGGTTTAGGGGTAGGGTGGGGTGAGGGCAATATAATATACGATTTGATCTGTATAAAATGAATGGAAACCTATGTAATGTACTCACTTTTCACAAAAACAAACGTGTGTGTGTGTGCGTGCGTGCGTGTGTGTGTACAGTACCTGTGCTGAGAGGCGCCCATATTTGATTTTTTCAATGTTGGTGTGTGTGGAGTTTAGTCTGTGCAAGTCCACATCATTGAGCTGATTATTAAACAAGCTTCTCATCTGCCAGGGCAAGTCATTGTGCCTGTTTATTGAGAGATTTAAAAAATAATAATAATAAAAAAGAAAAGATAATTAGAGAATCCTAGAAAAAATGTTCATTGTTCCGACAAGACATTTGTAAGTTCAAAAAGGTAAAGAATGCAATCAATTTTCACATTTCTAATCTACTGTATATATAAAGGCAAGGCAAGTTTATTTATATAGCACATTTCATACACAATGGTAATTCAATGGGCTTTACATAAACAAAAATACAAGAAACATAAAATACAAGTATAGGAAATAAAAACAACAAAGAATAAAGAGGAATAAAAACAGAATTAAAATGTGTTAAAACCAACCCAGGCTCATTCTGAATATGTAGCCCAATATACGTTTCTGGAGAGTGCCAAATAAGTCCCAGGAGATATGTTTTTTTGCAGTTTTTGTTTTCACAAATCCACCAGAGGCCGATGTTCAGTGGTGTGAAGTAACTAATCAAATTACTGTAATTGAGTAGATTTTCTCAGGAATTGTAATTTACTGAGTAGTTTTAAAAATGTGTGCTTTTACTTTTCCTCGAGTACATTTTTAGTGCAGTATCTGTACTTTTACTCCACTACTTTCTTTCAACATACAGTAACTACTTTATTTTTCTTGTCCATGGGGATTAGAAAGTTCTGAGATTCCTGTCCAATCAAATCGCACACACCGTAGAAGGTAAATCGCATCATAATGAGCTACCTCAAGACGTGTGCACTTTATAATTGCAGCAAACTGTTTGGAAGTATTAAATGTGTCCATAAAGATGTTCAAAATCTTTACACGCATTGACCCAGAGACTGTTTAGATGCATGTCACTGATGAGAAGATCACAGATGTTTACTGTATGATGACCGAAATGGCCTTAAACACCTAGCAGACACAGGACGCCAACATGATGTCTGATTGACATTGAATCGTAACGTCATGGGGCCTTTGCATTTTGTTTGGAAATGAAAATCAGGTTGATGTCAGAACTCAACGTCAGGCCAACATCAATATCCAATGTCCAACCTAAAAGCAATCAAATATCAACATCTAATGATGTTACAGCTTGACATTGTGTGAATGTTACCCCTATGACATCTATCAGATGTTGGATTTTGGTTACCGTACCCGACGAATAAATGTCAGTATTTGACGTCATATATGATGTTGGTTTAAGATGTTGGCTCGACGCTGGATTTTGGTCACTTTCTAACAACCTAAAATCAACCAAATATCAATGTCATTTGACGTCATTATTGGACATCAAAATAACGTCCTTAGCTGCTGGCTTGACAATTGATTTTGGTCACCTGACATTACAACCTAAATCTAACCTAATATTAATGTCTCATGATGTTGTGTGCCTTCTGGACAATAACTAAATGCACTACAGAATGTTACGTTTACACATATATGCACAAATTACATGTAAACATACAGCTTTTGACAGCATAATACTCACTACTCTTGAGTACTTTTGAAAGGGCTACTTTTTACTCATACTTTGAGTAATATTTACAGCAGATACTTTTACTCTACTTACACTGCATTTTAGGCAAGTAATGGTACTTTTACTTGAGTATGACTTTTCATTACTCTTTCCACCACTGCCGATGTTAATGAAGCCCCACCTACTAGTACAGTAGCCAATCATCAATTGCTGTAGACTGACATTTCTCCGTGGAGAAGCTGGGATCAGATGTGTGCTTTTACAACAGTTTGTTGGTCAAAAAACACACTGAAATCTCAGTGAATTCTTGCTTCACAGACCTGAGAAATATATTCATATAAAGCTTGAAATCCGTCCTCTGTAATCTGTATGAAACGATTACGAGGTACAGTCCATCCTGTCAAATGCACATCACATAACAGCACTACTCAAACACCCACAAACTTGTAAACAAAGAGTCGCTTTCATTTCTATAGGAGATTCGCCATCAAGTCCAAGTTGTGATTTACTTCAGAACACCAGCACAATCAGGTGAAGCAATATCCAAAGAATGATAATGTGTAGAATGGCCATGAATGAGGTTGGTGTCGTGATCTCGTTTCATTCGAGTGCGCTCACGCATTAGCTCAGGCACCCTGAAAAAAATGCAGATTTTGTTTGATTTGAACGTTTAGAAATGAAACTTATGAGACAGTTGCAGTTTAATTTTATTGGTGTTTCCAAATCTGTAATGTAATCGTAATCTTGGCTAACAGTTTTGGAGTATTTGATGTTTCCCCATTCAGACAGAATGACCAAGCATACTGCCCGAGAGGCGTTTCAAAGATGGCCAGTGAGTGAAATGACTTTGTTTTGACCACGTTTTCAGATTTTACCACATTCTCACCCTGTTATTTGCTTGTTTATTTTATTCCTTCCCTTTATTTGAACTACTCTCTGCATCTCAAGTTCACCAATGTACATGGCGAGCTACTGGACAAACTGGTAACAGTGGGCAAGCCATCCATACAAAGGAAAGTGGTCAGCTGGTAAGCACGAATAGGAATGACGTCATATCAGCCCGTATCGTTCGTTATAAAGATAAAATGCAGCCATACATTCTTCTGGTTCCATAATTTGCAATCTCCGGAAATGTATATAGGGGTACGTTTTCAGAAAAACAGGTTAAAACCTGGTTAAAACAGATTTTAAAGGAATGAAAAATGAAAAGAAATACATGAAACCTAATTTGATTGATTGATATATTCTGTAGAAACTTCATGACAAACAGCACCCAGTCAGTTCTGAAAAAGTTATAAAATGCAGTGAAGTCAAGAATGTCTGTCTGAATTGTCAGTACTCAGTAACACTTTCTTTTGATGGTCCATTTGAGTATTAGTAGACTGTCTGTATAATATCTGTTAATACTGCTCCTTTAACAGACATTTAAGTGAAGTTTATTATAATTATAATAATAATATTATTATAAACAATTTTCGAGACGATCACATGGTTATGATTGCTTGCGACTGGTCTCGCATTATTCAATTTATGATTCACCAATCCGACGATTCCTTAGCCACTATAAATACCTTAAGTTCCATATAACAGCCATCTTCATTTTGAAGAGTCCCCCCTTCCACCCCTACTCCTAGATGGGTGGCACATTGGCCCAGTGGTTAGCACTGTTGCCTCAGAGCAAGAACGTCACTGGTTCTAGCCCTTGCCAAGCCAGCTGACGTTTCTGTGCGGAGTTTACACATTTTCCCTGTGCTAACGTGGGATTCCCCCGGCTTCCCCGATTTTCTCCCACCGTCCAAAAACATGCAACTTAAGTTAATTGACTAATTCAAATCGGCACCATAGACATGCTCCTAGTAAGTAGTTATCTCTTAAGAGCAATCACTATCTCTTCATTAGCTACGACAGCAGGGGAGTTTTCGAGATCTACCTTAGCTCAAACTCCCCTCTCACCTTGCAAACAGAAGGGAGCCCCAGGCTCAAGGATCTTATGAGCTCAGGGCTCTCTCCCGGGACAGCATGCCAAACAAGCTTTATAATCAATCATCAGCTTGTGTGAACTCTTGAACTGACTATAAGAAACTTTGCAAGTACATGTCAACTTACACTAACCCTAACCCCAACCTAACAGTCTACTTCTAATCTAATGAGAATTAGTTGGCATGTAGATGCATTATAACTTAAATGCAACAAACGGACCATCAAAATAAAGTGTGACCCACTACTCTTTACCTTGTGTTAAATTGATCAAACAGAAAAAAGCACATTGTTTTCACCAGCAAACTTAACTGTACTTTGAAAATATAAAAAAAATATCATTTTGAATACTGCATCACACTCAAAAAAAGTTGGGACAGTGGCATAATAAAAATGTTATAGAATATCCAAATTAAATAATGCACAATAAACAGAAACAGTGCAGTTTGGTGGGCAGAATGAACATGCTGGACTGGCCTCTCCGCAGTCCAAGCGTGCATTTCCAAAAACTAGCATTAGCCACCTAAGGTTGTAAGTTCCGTTGTCACAATTATAGCTCAGTGTTTTGGTGGAAAGATGGATTCGGGAAACACCAAATATCTTAACTATAATTGTGACAACAGATATTGCGACCTTAGTGCTTTAATGCACCCCTGGAGTGCAGATAAGGGTGTAATAGTTCCTGGTTATGTTCAATTCTGAGTTATCTTAACTATGTCCTATTCCTGTTGAAAAAATAAATAAATAAATAAACACATTAAGGGAATATTTTTAAATCCGCAAAAAAAAAAGTTAGCTGGGATTTAATGAATTCAAGAGACCTTCACTTCTACAGCACAATGCAGATTGTGTCAAATCAGCTTTACAGAGATGAGCCACACTCAGCAATGCAAAGACAATTCATTCGATAGATAGATAGATAGATAGATAGATAGATAGATAGATAGATAGACAGACAGACAGACAGACAGACAGACAGACAGACAGACAGACAGACAGACAGACAGACAGACAGACAGACTTACCCATCTATAAGTGGGGTTTCACCCATCAGTTTCAGTGCCCGGTCCATCAATTCATCTGCTACAGAGCTGAATGAGAAAACCAATAGCACTAAACATAAAATCTTGACCCATTCCATCATCACCACACTATTTAGCCACTGTTACTCCCGAAATAACACTCGTTTAGCTCACTGCTAGATGTTTATCCTCCTCTCTGTGTAAAGGGACACTAATTCTAAAAACCAGAGTCAAGGATTAGGTTCCCATAATAATTATGCACTTTGCCGAATGTCAGTTAATGTATAATTTAGGGCTGTAAAATTGCTCCATAAACACGACAACTGTCACATAAAAGCCATGTCTTTATTTTAATGATAGAGTAAGGTGATGTAAGTGATTGTGGTAAAGTACAGCATGTGATACTTTTTCAATTTCATGTTTAAAGTCCATCCGCTTCAGTCTCTGGACAATGTATTTAGAGATTCCTATGACTGGAGAGACATAAATACAGCTTAGATTTTAACCTGCATATCGTCCATGGTACACAAAGTCAGTAGTTACAGCAGTCCAGGAATGCTAGGGGGTTAATGTATACTTTCATTAGAATGACATGTTCCCATATATAAAAAAACATATGTATACTCAATAACTGGAGAGTACATATGATACAGTTAAGCTGTACATGAATTGGTAACACTTTATTTGAAGCGAGCGTTCATTAGACTGTCATGAAATGGTTATAATTATGACATGAAACATTTTCCACATGCTTATGACAACTGTCGTTAAGTGTCATTAGTTCAGTTGTCAGTGTCATTTTAAAATCAAAGGTCACATTGATTGGTCTTACCTCGACATAACCAAATACATCACAACCTTGACATTATCAAGACAACATAATTCCACTGTAAACTACGCTGTTGTCATTACCAAAGATATTAAGTTAATATAACTTGACATTACTTAATATACTAAGTTTTGGCATCAAAACTTAAACATGTGTGTTACCCATTAGGCAGCAAAAAACTTTTAATTAATATTTTAAGTTCTCTGAACTTAACATTTTAATTTCTATAAACAAAGTTGAGGCAGAATTTCAAGTGCAACCAATCATTTTAAACAGAGACATAGTGCTCTGTTTAAAATGATTGGTTGCACTTGAAATTCTGCCTCAACTCCGATATAAATGCCCCTGGGAGTAAGTAAGTAATAAGATTATAATAGCTGAAAAATTTGGAGGTTTAGTCTATTAGCCATTTTTAAATATCTATACTTAAACATTTAGGTTAATTCAATGAAGAGACCACGTTTGGTCAACTCAATTAAATGAGTTGTCGATTTTCCATTATTCATTCATTCATTCATTTTCTTTTTGGCTTAGTCCCTTTATTAATCTGGGGTCGCCACAGCGGAATGAACCGCCAACTTATCCAGCACATGTTTTACGCAGCGGATGCCAGCTGCAACCCATCTGTGGGAAACATCCATACACACTCATTCACACTCATACACTACGGACAATTTAGCTTACCCAATTCACCTGTACCACGTCTTTGGACTGTGGGAGAAACTAGAGCACCCGGAGAAAACCAACGCGAACGCAGGAAGAACATGCAAACTCCACACAGAAACGCCAACTGACCCAGCTGAGGCTCGAACCAGCAACCTTCTTGCTTTGAGGTGACAGCACTACTTACTGCGGCCACTGCGTCGCCCAATTTCCCATTACTCAAATGAATTGATAATGATGTGGAGGCTGAAGTATGAGAAGAAGCGCTATCCTGCTGAAGAATTTGCCCGCTCCTGTGGTTTGAAATGTAACAAATGGCTTGATATCTCAGGCTGTTGATGTTGTCATCCACTCTGCAGGTCTCTCGCATGCCCCCATACTGAATGTAACCCCAAACCATGATTTTTCCTTCACCAAACTTGACTAATTTCTGAATCTTCTGTCCATGTGGGTTCTAACAGGTCTTCTGCAGTATTTGTTATTATTGGGATGCAGTTCACCATATGATTTATGGCATACCTGCCAACACTCCTGTTTTTCTCCCGTATTTCAGACCCACCTCCCGGTTTGTCATTTCTCCCGAAAAACTCCCGGAATTTCAACCCCTTCCCCCGGTCCTCAGGTGATTGGTACAATCTGTAACACCTCATTCACACAGGGCTTCAGCGTCAACGCTAGAGGGCGTGTCTGAAGTTGGGGCCGGCGCGATCGTTATAGCAGCGTCAGCCAATTAAATTAGTTAGCAATCGGCTACTGTCTGAGCTGGTGTATTTGTATACAGCAATCTGATTAACTGGCGCTTCCGTCGACACTTGAAAAGTTGAGAAAGTCCCAACTTCTGCAGCGATCAACACCACTAAAGTGGCACCGACGGATCCACAATGGAGTTCGGCAACACCTGTCGTCACCCATTCAAAGTGAATGGGAAGCGTTGAAGCTGACGCCCCTGCCCTGTAAATGGGGCGTAACACCCCCGGATCGCCGACAGACCAGGCACCCCTTCCGGTCGCTCTGCTCACCCTCCCCTTCACCCCTCCCCCCTCCCGGATTTTCAGAGACAAATGTTGGCAGGTATGATTTATGGGGAAAATCAACCTTCTGCCATTTTTCCAAATGAACTACAAGTCGTTATTATTTTTTTTGCTCTTACAACTTGCATCGATGACAAGACTTTTGTCAGGTAGTGTAGTGTATTTTAAAGAATACTACTATGAAAATCAGTGGGTACCAGCATTTTTCAAAATATCTTCTTTTTTGTTCAATAAAAGAAAGAAATCATAAAAGTTTAAAACCACATAAGGGGAGAGTAAATTGTAAGGTTATTTTTATTTTAGGGTAAACTACGCCTTTAAATATAACGTGAGAAAAAAATGTTTTGTGCAAAAACTTGCAGTATTTGTATTGCAGCACAAGTTAATTTTATGCTATGAGGAAACTGAATGCAACCCCGTCACTGCAGCAGAAATAACCACATAACCTTTAAACTTTCGAAATGAGGATGTTTCATTACCACAGTACGATAATGATCAAGTGGTCAGACACTAATCCACAGTCACTGACTCAAGGCCGCAACGCTCATGACTCACAACCTGTTGCGTATGGTGAAAGAAGCAGCTTTTTAAAGGTACAGTTCAGTCACTACTTTCTGTATTATTCTTGACACATAAAGAACGTGTTTCACGGCATGTTTCTGTTCCTGGAAATCGATTCGCATTTCCTGGAGAAAAACGTATGACATGCCAATTATCTTTATTTTTCTTCTTCTTCTTTATAAGAAACCAAATATATGGAAAAAGTGGAGTTGGTTTATGGAAAGCACCCTAATTGGACAACAAGTCACTATAATCTTAAATTGTTATTCATAAATCATTTCTCACAAAACTGGCTGGGATGCCAGTAGTAGTAAAAAAAAAAGTTGTATATTTTGTAACATCTTTTTTTTTTTTCAAGCACATCCCCTTTGCTAAAATTAATCTCCTGCTTGTATTATATTACATCACACTGCTGATAACTCAAACACCACAAAATAAAATTTACCCGTATTTTTTCCTATGGCTCTTCCTGTTGGCTCAAACTATACACCTGTCAAGCAATAACTTATTTTGAACATACCTTCGATATAAATCTTATCTAATATGTGATCACTTTACAATATGTACTGCATTTTAAGAAGGCAATGCAAAATCATAAAAATATTCCTTTCGGCTTGAGAGAAAATAATCTGTAACAGAATCTTGTCTTGGCGGTTATGTGTTTGTCACAACACTCATGATTTCTTCTTCCTGTACGCCACTAAGAGCAAGTCTGTTCCCCTTTGGGAGGGGGACTTCAATGCTATGTGGAAACTTCCACTATGGGGGATTTTGTCAGAATCCAATCATCTGAAAGAGTATACAATGAAATGCCAATGAGTTGGCAGAGTCAGCATGCACAGCTGACGCTACTTACAATGAATCTTGTATATAAGCGCTGCATATGCCAAGCTGAGGCATCCTTTTTGATTCAGACCTTTCACGAAGCTTCTGAGAGAGTCATGTGAAGGTTTCTCCGACTGTTACAACAGAGAGAGAGAGAACGAGAAAGCGGGCTGCTTCTCCCGGTCCAGAGTGTGCGATACGTGGCGACAGATGCGGGGGCATGTCTGTTAAGACCGCATAGTTAAGATCGCATCTCGCTCTTGCAAATGGGCCACCCACCCCAGTTGTCCCCCGCTTTGCGAATCTGAGGGTTACAGTGGGAGTAAATCCACCGGCCTCAGGCTTGAGGACCTCTCGCTCCTCCACACGCTCCATTCAAGCTTCGAGTGAGAGAAGCGATCCGTCCTCGGACGGTCGCCCTCTCACTTGATGACATTGAGGCTCAGACGTTCATCGCTGCATCGGAGGACGGGCTGTCATTGACTGATAAGGATTCGAACCCGCTCTCTCCCTCTGGGGTAGCGAGGATGGCATCGGATCTAGAAGCAGACATGAAAATTGTGCTTTCCCAGGCTGCTTCGGCCGTGGGCCTGGAGATGGTTTATCCCCCTGCCCCGCGGTCGGACCGACTAGATGGGTGTTACGTGGAGGATGTAAAGAAGGCAAGACCTTCTAAACCTTCCATCTCTTTCCTCCCGGAAGTGCACAGTAGGCTCACGCAGTCTTGGAGGTCACCTTTCTCTGCCGAATCTGTGTGCGCCTTCGCCCTCACCACCCTTGATGGCAGAGCAGCCAGGGGGTACAAGCCGATTCCCCAGATTGAGAGTGCCATTGCGGGCTCACGTTGTCTCTCTTCCTGGTGGAGTCAGCCTTGTCTTCCATCTAAGGCGTGTAGGTTATCTGCCTCCCTCTGAGCTAGAGTCCACATAGCCGCGGGACAGGCTGCTTCCCCCCTGCACTCTATGGCCTCCTACCAGAGCTACCAAGCACAGGCACTGGCCCAGCTGCACAAGGGTTGTTACACAAGCCTCGCACTGCAACCGACTGTGCTCTATGGACCACAAGTCCACTGCATGTTCAATTATCTCGACTGGCTGATTTTAGTGCTCACAGGATCAATTGATTACGCACAGAGACAGGGTGCTTTGGCACCTCGACCTATTGGGGCTTCAGGTCAACCGAGAAAAGAGCAAGCTCGCCCCCATGAAGAACATATCTTTTCTCGGGTTGGAGCTGGACTCGATTACCATGATGGCGCGCCTCCCCCAAGAGCATGCCCAGCTGATGCTGACCTGTCTGAGAGAGTTCGACAGAGAAACTGTGGTCCCACTGATATTATTTCAGAGGCTCCTGGAGCATAATGCGTTCACAGCCGCTGTATCGCTGCATCCCATTCTTCCTCACCGAGCTCCACCGTGCAGCCTATGCGCTTTCACGGCAGTTTCGCCTGGGAAAATGGAGACTCCACCCCCGACTGTCCAGCTGTTATGGGTGCGTTCTAGTGCACTAGCTACACAGCGCGCTGGGGAAGCATTGCCTCATTATCCAGTTCCCAGAGCCGCGAAACACGGATATTAATTCTTTCCTGTTCCCCTCTCACACCCACTTGGAGATCTCTATTAGGAGAGGTCTGCTCGATCCACTCGACTCAGTATGTTTAAGATTTCTGTCCAGGTAGACAGCTCTGCTGGTTGTGCTGGCATTGGTCAAATAGGTGGGTATCTGGAGGCATTTTCGGTCAGCGAAATGTGCCAGCGTTTTGGGCCGGTCCACTCTCCCATTTTTCCTGAGACCCCAGCCCACCTAGGTGCCCTAGGTTCCTACAGCGTTCTTTTTAGACTACGTAGTGAACCTGCAAGCGCTGCCCACGGAGGAGGCAAACCCAGGCCCTTTATTGCTGTGTCCTATTCTCACTTTGCGTATTATACGGACCGTACTTAGAGCTTTTAGATCCTCTGAGGAGCTCTTTATCTGTTACGGTGATTGGCAGAAGGGAAGTACCGTATCCAAACAGAGATTGAAACAAACCCACTCAACTCAGTGCACGCATCCTCTTGGGCGCCTCTCTAACAGACTTTGTAGAGCAGCGGGCTGGGCAACACCCAATACATTTGCAAGATTTTTTAATCTTTGAGTGGAGTTGATTTCCTCACATGTGCTGGGAAACCCCGGTGAATGAGGAGATTCGGTTAGGTGTTGTAAAACGTTTGCTGCGCCTTTCTCTCTAACACAGAGATACGTGCACTTACTCGCTGTCAGTTGAGTTCCCCACTTGGAGAACCCTGCAGAGCATCTGACTCAGCGGAGGAGTCAGGTAATGGCCCGTTACGTTGTTGGCATGCCCGCTGGTCAGCCCGCGTCCTGGTAGGTGCCTACTAAGGCGATCCCATATGCTCACTCAGCCACAATGTAGTCCCCCCTTCTAGGCGGGCTCGTGTCTTACCTCCCCGCTAACTATTTTTTTCATATGAGTACTCCTCCTCCTAAGGACTAGTCCATATGTCTTCTTACCACCAGGTCTCCCCACTTGGGCAGCAGGTGGCCTCCGCAGCATCCTAAAAATCTCTACTGTTCTTGTGAAGGAAAAAGCCAACTACACATACAAGGGTGAGAAGATAAACATTTATTATTTATTTATGTCATAAAAAATATAGCAAATTTTTTATTTATGTTTAGGTTCAGCTAGGAAATAAATTACTCTGGTTCTCAATAACATGTAACAAGGTTCACAAGAGATCCAAACAAACTGCTATTTAAAACTAACCACTCCACATGAAACACAACAAACACTCTTTTAATATATAATACCTCATTTTGAGATGCAGTTGGATGAAAGACAAAGTGTCATGAAAATAATTTCGATGGGCTGCAGCAGTAATGAACAAAGAAATTATACTTTTATCAATGAAAAACGGTACCGTTTTTTGTTATCTTAGAAGCAAACTGTATTTTTTGTTTATGCCAGTGAATAAAACTGTCACTGATAAAAATGAAAAGATAGTCATAGCCAAAAGAAAGAAGAAAAAAAAAAGAAATCCAAGCAACCAACATTTCAGGAACAAACTAAGCCAAGTTCAGGGAAATGATGCGCAAAATTAAGGTTAAATTGAATTGAATTGAATTTTTATTTGACAGGTTTTAGACAAGCTGTACAAAAATACAAGTCTCCCATACATTTTGAAATAAAAACTGTCGAGGATAAAAACACAATAAAGCCCTGAGATTGTTTTCATTGTGGTCCTCGCTGTTAAATAAAACAAAGTATGGCTTCAAACACAGATTATGCATAAAACCAACGGTACCTCCACATTTTAAAACAGGAACAAAATAATTCACAAATACAATTATTGCTTCATTCATTTTTCTTTTCGGCTTAGTCACTCTATTAATCAAGGGTCGCCACAGACGACACGTTTCACCCAGCGGATGCCCCTCCAGCCGCAACCTCATTCACAATCAAATAACATATAAAATAAAACATCCTCAACCACCATGGAAACTAATTATCCTCATCAAACAACCATCTTTTGATAGTTTTTTTCAACCTCCTTAAGTCTTTTATTTTCTTGATCGGTTTTGGTAATTTGTTCCACATGATTGCACTTGTATATAAAAACATATTTTTTCCCACTAGACTTCTAAATTTAAATAAGCAAATATTAAAATCCCAACATGTTTATCAAATATCAAAACCACTATACTGTAGTGTGGAGCTTGAATTTCCTCAGTAACCAGTTATTCTGGCAAATTTGCATAGGTACTTTCCCTTTCTTAGTGACGTGTCACTTCCTTTTTTTAGTCTATAAATTAGTTGACAGCAATGTCAGTATCTCAGACCTTCTAGTTCAATATATTTTTTTCAAACATCGACTCACATGCAAACATGTCTCGACTAGATATCACAGAATCTTTTCAGGGCATCATGTTTCCAGGGCACATGCATACCGAAGAATCCCTGAATTTTGCAACTAACTTCAAGTTTGAAGACACAGATACTCTGATTGTCACCTACCCCAAATCAGGTAATAACAAAATTATTTTCTGTATTTATTTTTAAAAAGCAGTTTTTCTTGGTTTGTGTATTTCATCTTTCTTTCATCTTTCATCTTTATTCACTAGCAAGATATCACTGAAGAATTCATTTTGTCTTTGCTTGAATCTTTTTGCCTCATAGGAACCACATGGATGCAGGAAATCCTCACTCTGGTTTTGAGTAAAGGGGACCCGACTATTGCCCAAAGTCAGCCCAACTGGGCTCGTGCTCCATGGCTTGAGCAATACTACTGCCCTGAGGTTCTGAAAGCATCTTCTGGACCTCGCATTATTACTACACATCTGCCTTACCATCTGCTGGCACCAGCCCTGCAACACTGCAAAGCAAAGGTGAGGAGATGGCCAAGACACACAGTTTTGTTTTATTAATTTAACCTATGATGGTTTTAACTACTATGTACATAAAAATGTAAATATGTAACAATTGTTAACACATTTTGGCCATTCACTAACATGATAACCACCGTTTACAGTCAAGCCTGAAATTATTCATACCCCTCAAGTTTCACTGTACACAGAAATAGATAACTCTACGCAAAACTGTAAGGCAACTTGCTGCACAGCAGTTTTTGATTTGACTCAACTTTTAACCCAAGTACTACACTTGACTATTTAAATGAGTCAACTTAAAAACTATGCATCAAGTTGCCTTACAATTTTAAGTTGAATCAACTTTTTTTTTTACAGTACTTCGTGCTTAATAATACTATATGCCATATAATATAGTTTATAATAACAATAACAAATAGGGGCAAACTCTGGAAAATGTATATTTTAGATATTAGATGAACTCAACCACTTGCGGTTTTTAAATCAAGTCTTTAAAAACTTATTTGATCACACTTTCACTATTTATAAAGCAATAACTATACCTTTTGCCTACATAAACTTCTAATTTGGAGCTTATTAATATTCATTAAGGTGTTAGTTAGGTTTAGGTATTGGGTATGGTTAAGAATGTAGAATAAGATAATGCTTTTATGCACTTTATAAGTTCTAATAAACAGCCAATATGTTAGTAACAAGTAACAACTTAACTTGCACCTTGCTGTTTGTGTTCATTAGATTTTTTTTAACAGTTCAAACTATTTAAATGTGATAAGATGGTGTGCTGAGATGCGGTTATCTGTCTGCAGCCTTTGGGTGTGAGTTCATAGAAACCCGCTATACTTGCCTCGGGTGCATTTCCTACAGCCAAATTCTATCATTAGCAGAGCAATGGAACTTTTGACAGTAGTTTACCAATGCTGCTTTTAAGAAATACACCCTGGCATGCATATTAAAGAATTTTCAAAAATGTATTTCTGTTGAATTTACTGTGGAAACATGTTTGCAAATAATAAATATTTGTCTTTCCACAGGTGATATATGTGGCAAGAAATGTCAAAGATGTGTGTGTTTCATATTACCACTTCCACAAGATGGCTAATTTTCTGCCTGACCCAGGAGCGTTCCCTGAGTTTCTGAAGAATTTCCTGAAGGGTGAAGGTTAGTTGATGTTTACATTATCAGTCAGTTATTACCGTGTTGTTGTTTTTCTTTCAGTCTGTCATAAAAATCATTTACTGTTTTTTTTTTTTTTTGCAGTGCATTATGGATCTTGGTTCGATCATGTCAACGGCTGGACCAGTCATGCTAAAGACTTTCAGAACTTTTTTTACATCACTTACGAGGAAATGTTTCAGGTAGGATTACTTTATCACTTAATTGGTGACCACATACTATGACCCTGGACCTGGTCTTAACAGTCAAATATTTTTTTTTTATTATTGAGATTTATATGCAATCTATTAAGTTAATTTAAATCTGAAAAACCCAGAGATGGGTTGTGGCTGAAAGGGCATTCGCTGCTTAAAAACATGCTGGATAAGTTGGCGGTTTATTCCGCTGTGGCGACCCCGGATTAATAAAGGGACTAAGCCGAAAAGAAAATGAATGAATGAATAAATCTAAATAAGTAAGCTTGCCATAGATGTATGGTTTACTAGGGTATATGACAATATTTGTCCAAGATACAACTATTAAATCTGGAATCTAAGGGTTCAAAAAAATCTAAATACTGAGAAAATCACCTTTAAAATAGTTTGAATTAAGATTTTAGCCATATATAATACTAATCAAAAAATTATTTAGCTATATTTATGGTAGGAAATCTACAAAATATCTTCATGGAACATAACTTTTACTTAATATTACAAATATTTTGACATAAAAAATTGATGTGCCCTATTTAATGTATTTTTGACTATTGCAAAAATATACACATGCAACATAAAACTGGTTTAGGGATCCTGGGTTACATATACACAGTAAAAAAATTCTATGACAAAAAGTCATGACAACAGTTAAAATGTATATTTAAAACTATATTTATGGATATTTATATGTATTTTTAAAACTTTAACCTAATTTAATAAGATAATTGGGTTTCAACTATTTTTTTTTTGAGCTATAAAAAGTTTAACAGAATATTTTCAGTCAGTTTAAGTTGCAATGAAAAGAAAAGTTAATATGATTCAAATATTTTTTTATTTACAGTGTACTGTTAAATGTTAAAACAAGCTTAAGTTTGCAACATTTTGTGATTTTATCAGGATCTTCGTGGGTCTCTTCAGAAAGTGAGTCATTTTCTGCATTGCACATTATGCAAAGAGGAGCTGAATCTTGCTGAGAAGCACTGTAGCTTCAATAGCATGAAGGAAAATGCCATGGTCAACTACACCCTCATCCCAAAGGAGATCATCGACCACAGCAAGGGAAAGTTCATGAGAAAAGGTATGTTATTTGTACACTCAATAAACATTGAAGTATTGAATTCATATGTAAATAATCCTCTCTAAACATTTAAAAAGTGATGTTTGTTCAAACTACTTATTTAAAATGAGCTGAAACAACACAATTCTTGTTTTTTTTTTTAGGAAACTTAATTTTTTTATATTCAATCAACTTAGATTTGTAAAAACTAATGAGTTAACTTAATTCATTCATGTTGTCCCAACACAAATCGATTATATGGAACCTAGTAGTGAACTTTAAAAATGTTTCAAAAACGTCACTTTTTATAGTATTCCTGACAGCAAAATCTGCCTATATTTCAGGTAAAGTGGGAGACTGGAAGAACATGTTCACAGAGGAGCAGAGTGGTCTCGTCGATGAGGTTTACTTTTCACAGATGGCAGATTCCTCACTGCTGTTTCAATGGGATCGCCCTGGGGAGACTCTAGTGCCCCTGATAAACATTAATAATCAAGCATCCAGAGAGATCCTTCTCCTCACATAAGCACTCGCTTATTCTCGTTAATATACTTAATTGTATGTGTAATATTGTTACTAATTTACTCCATGATGTAAATAAGCTAAGCAAAATAAGCTGATTTTATCTTTGTTTATCTACTTGGTGCTTTTAACTTATTTTTTATAAAGGTTTCAGCCCTTTAAGAGACTTTAAAAGAAATGTAGCAGTATTTACAACTGAAATAGCTTGAAAGATGCAAATTTAGTTTGATGCAATATTATAAGTATAGTGATATAGTAATTTTATAGTAATTTGACAAACATCTATATAAGAATTATGGTAAAAATATTTGACGTGACCTTGGTCCAGCCATATGTGTTTTTTAAGGAATATACTGTATGTATATATATATATAATCTGAATAAAAAAACTTTTCCCTGATGTATACTTTAGATAGAATATGACAATAACTTGGCTAAGATACAGCGATTTAAAAATCAGGAATCTGAAGGGTTCAAGAAATCAATATTGAGAATTCAACACATATTGCTTATCAAAAATGTAGTTTTTATATATTTACTGTAAAATATCATTGAGGAACATGATCTTCACTTAATATACTAATGATTTTGACATAAAAGAAAAATGTATAATTTTGACCCACTATCATGTAACTTACAATGAAATGTAAACAATTGAAATGTAATTGTATCATTTGTTATACTAAAGCTATGCAGAGCCTTGAAGCACAATAATTTTTACCTTGCTCTTTGCTGTTCATTACGGCTTGGAAAATATTGTTAATTTGCAACGCTACTGTGAAAGCAGATATAAATAAACCTACTTGACGGTCTCTGCTGTTCTGGTATTTGTGGTCATTTTGAAGCTGCTTATAAATGAATGGTGTGACGATTAAAACTGTTGCGAGCAAACTGTTACACTCTGTGTGTTGAATAGAGCTAGTTTAGCTCATCTGATGTTCTTGTGAGCATTAGGCTAATCTAAAAGGCCAGATCTTTAAAATGGAGCTCTCTGTAATGAATAGAGTGAAGTGTTTAGAGGCGGAGTACTGCACCTGTGCTGCACTTCTTGTGATGGATGGTACTTGAAATTTGCATTTGGATGAAAGAAACAACATTTTCAACTTTAGTCTGCCAATCTCACGTGTGAAAGACATCGTGTTATTCTCTGTACAAAGGAACTGGCAAGCTGTAGGGAAAGATTTGTTAAAGATTGGTTCCTATCAAATCAAAACGGAATTTTTGTGGAATTTGGACGCTGGACGAAAGTGAAGAGTGGGGGTTTGTCGCGAACGAAAGTGAAGAGGGTTGGGGAGTTGCGGAAGAAGGTGAAAGTGAACAGCGGACGGGGGAATCGGTAAAATGAGGTGCCGGATCAGATTTCAGAGAAGTTAAGCCCTGGTCATTACACATTAAAACTACACATAAATATGTGTCAAATATCAGACTACAAACTACACAAATCTATCATTTTGGCCTTAAAAAATGGTTATCCATACCCAAAAAATATGTCTTTTAGAATCTGAGGCATAGGGTTGAGCCGGCATCGCCGATCCTCCGCCCCACCCCCGTCGCAAACCCGATCGTGAAAAAAACACACTCAGGCGCCGTTTACACTAATACAGCTTAGTTTTAAAATGGCATTTTAGAACGAAAATGACCAACGTCCACACTGGTGTTTCACCTAGCATTTCTGAACAGCCCTCCGACCACTGAAAACGCACATGACGTGACCACACCCACACCCACACCCACACACACACAGACACAGCCACAGACACACAAACACTGTCATGCGCTCGTCTGAGCTCCAGAGAACAGTGTGCGTTGGACAGTTAATCAAGGATGTATCGCTGGATCATGTCTTACTATAGTTGTTAAACGTGATTTTTAATTAAACTTGTCTCTATCCGGGGCTTAATTTGTGCCGGAACACGCCGGATCCGGATCCGCATTTAGAGCCTGTCATCTCCAACCAATGGCTTTTGACAAAATAACTGCTAAAAACGGAACTCGAGAAAATCTATACAGGCAAAGACATACAGTCCTGTATAAACAGAGTTTGTTTGTTCTTAATTATATAGACAGTGGGAACTTTTATGAAGCCCTTTTGTGGCACTGATTTTAATGTGTAAAGGTTAAGCATTAAAATGGGGAAGATGTACTCTATGTCAGAGCTCTTCATTTTACGACAACAATATATGTACTAAGTTAATGAGATTATCCATAAATCAGCAGTGGAGAATAGAGAGAAGGTCTCATGGTTAAGTGAGGCTAGACTTGTCAGACAAATCCACAGAGAATTGTTGTGTTTTCAAATCTACAGACCTCTCAGCGTTGCACATTTCCTATAGGGGATTTTGCTCTGGGTTATGGGACCTAACCACTAGGCCGTTCCCCTGAGAACTAAAATTTCCCTATTATTTTCTTGGTTGCAATTGCTCAGCTAGTAGGAATTCTGAGGTGATGTTTGCCAGCTGACAGCAATATCAATTTCAGCATTCAACAAAAATCAACAATTGATGGATAGTGGCTGTCATGATTGAAGTTGTTTTTAATGTGTCTTCGGTTTCCAACAAAGATGAAATTTAGATATACTGTATAAGTAATGCAAATTTGTGTTACATATCATCAAGGCTGAGAAAATAGCAGTATGCCAAAGACAAAAGCACTGTAGGAGCTAGTTTTACTCGCCCAAAACAGTTCCTTAAAATTGTTCCTTAAATTGCTGATTTGTCTCCCCCAATAGCAGAAAAAATTGTTAATTAAAATGGCTACTAAAGTGATGTTCTTGTGTTTGTGCAAACGCAGGGTAAACCAAGTGCACCGATGACCATTCTGTCTAATCACAGACATTTGTACTATATAGTTTGCTAGAAACAGTATGCGAGCTGAATAGTATGTCCGAATTCATAGGATGCAAAAAACAGTATGCAAGAAATACCCAAATGACCTACTACTTCCGGCGAGATTCTGAAGTGCATATACCATGAATGCTACACTATTCAATGATGCACTGCAGGAGAACTCCTGAATGGGAGTAAAGAGATGCAACTGATGTGGGTAGGTCATGTGATAAAGACAAATAGTGGATGTAGTACATCTGAATCCCATTCCATCTTTAATTCCATCCCATTCCAGGGCTTAACTTGTGCCAATTTTACCGATCCCCCTCCTCAACCGCCCTTCTCAGCCGTCCGCTGTTCACTTTCGTTTTCTTGTGCGACTCCTCAACCCCCTTCACTGTCGTCCGCGACACCCCCGCCCCGCTCACTTTCGTCTGCGACACCCCTCCGCCATCCACTACACCAACACCCCCCGCTCCCCACTTTCGTGTGCGACACCTCTCCATCCTCGAGCAACATGCCAGATCCGTTACCCCGATCTGTTCAGGGACCTCGCAATTCACAAATTAAGCACTGCATACTTCTTACATTCATACTATATAACATAGATTTCTAACGATCATGTAATAAATTCAAATGTAGTGCCTTCTCAAGGAGTAGGTGATTTCGGACGCAGCCTTAAGCTGCAGTCACATATTTCTGGAGGGACTTTTCTCCCCTTAGACTTCCATTCATACACGGGAATGCATCAGACCGCAAACGCAAGCTTGTGCGACAAGGTTTCGCAGTTCGCTGCATTGGAAAATTTAAGCTTAGTGAACTCTGACCTGTGAAATCACATTACTTGACTGCGTGAGACCAATCAAGGATCAAAACATGATCTCTCTGTACAGAAACTTAAAACATGGACCAATCACTCGCTTTTTTAAATGTTTAATTATCTAGTTTAATCCCGCCCCTTTTTCACAGCGCCGTACGACAGAATTTCGAAAGCTTAAAGGTGCAGTAGGTGATTGTCTTCAGAAACATTTTTTGTTGTGCTGGTTGAAAGTCTCTTCACACTCCAATAGTACTGAAAGTAAATGATCTAAATGTATTTATGTGTATTATTATATTCTGGGTAAAGCATAAAACTAAAAAATGTTCATCCAATTAAAATATTGTCGGGCCTACACATGATCTTGCAATGTTGTCTAGTTTACCCATTCTGGTGTAAAACTTTAAGAATAATGGAGGAGTGGCTAGGCTGTGAGTTACCTGTAGAGCCACGGCTATGCCTTCTGGGTGACAAACTGATACCTAATATAGGTAAAAATTCCTTTATTCTTCTCAAGATTGGATGCATTACAGCTGCCAGGATGATACTACGTAATTGGAAATGTCCCAGAATGCCAGAAATGAAAGAGTGGATTAATGGGATGATTGAAATTGCATCGTATGAGTGTATGTTGGGGAGATTGAACAATGAGGAAGAAGTACATAGAAAATGGGATAATCTCTGGCAACATCTAAAATTAGGATAAATATGTATGTACTTACAAAGATACCACTACCTTTATTACCTTGGCTGTTTAACAATAAAAAAAAGTTGAATTATAAAAAAGAAATATTGTCCGGCCGACATCTCCCATAATTCTGATAAGTAGCTCAAACTGTTTGTAAGCAAATGCAGATTTGAGCTAGTGCGCACCTGTTTCCACACAGATTCGCCGTTTGTGCATACACGTGCTGTGCGTTCAAGAGAAAGAGAGAGCGAGAGAGAGAGAGAGAGAGTGAGAGCAGTAAAAACATGCTGAATCAAAAATTTTAAAATCCTGAATCAATATTAGAGTTACCTATGCACGCTGGAGGAAGGACGACACCATGGCTTAAGGATTTCTTTTAGACAGGTTATGTTGTGTTTTGAAACTATTTTAGTCAGGCAAAACTGATGTAGATGTTGTTGTTACAAATGGGTCATATATGCACAGAAGTGTTGTTCACCCACTGAAATCTTCCGGCGATAGATTGATGTGACTATTTTCAGTTTCATAAGGGACATTTTACAGCATCGATAATGTCAATTTTAGTTAGTTTAGCAACAATACATCAGTAAATATCGCTATTCTGCCTAGCCTGCTTTACTGAGTTGAAGTTGGTTTTACATTCACATTGGTTCATTTTTGAACAATGACAGCCTGTGACGCGCAGCCTATATTGTTTACCATGCTACTGTGAACATTCACTCTGAAATAGACAGTGTTGGGGAGAATACTTTGTAAATGTATTTAGTTACAGAATACAGAATACCTGCTTTAAAATGTATTTTGTAACGTATTCCGTTACTTTGCTTAATCCTGGTACTGTATTCTAAATACTTGGAATACTTGGAATACTTCCCCTTGAAAACAGCCTTCAAGTCTATTAAAGTGTCACACTATGCGTTGGTAGCAATTTCTGCAAGAAAAGGGCCTCTAATGCTAAACATTATTGACTGAAAGGGAAAAATAAATAAAACAATATAATTATGTTTATTGAATAATGTTTATTTATCAAAGTGTCAACAAATTCAGTTTCTGTAATAAAGATAAAAAGTGCTTGAACATAGACAGCATTACTGTCTGTAATATACAATATATGTATATAATATGCATTTTGCTTACCCTTTGTATGAGCTTCAACCAGAGATCGCTGGTATACAGACTCACATTCACTTAACTACAAATCCTGCCTCACATGGACAACATATTCAGTCATGCCACACACACACACACACACACACACACACACACACACATGCTCACCTGTTCCAGCTGACCGTCATCAAGACACTCTCTCTCTCTCTCTCTCTCTCTCTCTCTCTCTCTCTCACACACACACACACACACATTCACAGCTGTGGCTCATTTGACACTCATTATCAGGACTATATATTTCAGTTTGTGTGCCCCTCTCGTTGTCTGTTGTATTTTGCGTTACTCATATGATGTCCGGTTGTTCCTGGTTTGTGGTGCCCTGTTTTAGTGTTCCTGTTTTGTTTTTCATTAAACCTAAATGCTGTGTTTGGATCCGATCTTTGTTTATCCCCCTCTGAACCCTGCAACGGACCGTAACACTACATGCTTTCCTAATCAACAGACAAGTAAAAGCGGTTGTAGCGCAGCAATAGAGACATTTCGAAGTGCTTATCTGTCATTCTGTTGCGATGAGTAAAAATAAGTCCTCCCTGGCTGAAGAGTCACAGAAGCACTTGATGGCAATGTAGTGTTGTACTTGATGAAGAGGGCTTTGAGCATACCTGCCAACACTCCCGTTTTTCCCGGGAGTCTCCCGTATTTCAGACCCATCTCCCGTATTGTTCTGTCTCCCAGAAAACTCCCAGAATTCCACCCCCCTCAGCACTTTGGTTCA
This sequence comes from Danio kyathit, assembly GCA_903798195.1. NCBI lineage: Eukaryota > Metazoa > Chordata > Actinopteri > Cypriniformes > Danionidae > Danio > Danio kyathit. The sequence goes on along the minus strand of LR812525.1, from coordinate 73,052,837 downwards.
GTCTGGCCTGAAACCTGGTGCATGTGCGCGTGCACTTAATCTCCATACTCCAGTCGGGAGTGTAGCTTCTGTTTCGGTTTCGGCGGCAATTTAGTAATATTGTTATGGGCCAGACACGCATCGCCCGAAGTATTCCAATGGTATTAGGAAAGTAACTGTATTCTAAATACCCTGTTTAAAAATAGTAACTGTAACGGAATACAGTTACTCAAGAATAGTATTCTAAATACGTACCGCCGGTACATGTATTCCGTTACTCCCCAACACTGGAAATAGAGTGCAAGTATAACTTTGTAATGAATATAATTCCTGCACGCCGCTGGCTAAGCTTTAGCTCAACACATGAGCAAGGGTTCTGCTGTCACCTTTAAGGTGTGCACGCTCGTGTTTTCAGGAGGCGTGGCTTTGGACGGCAGAGGAGGGACTGTGCTTCAGAGATTTATGGTAACAGGTTAGCATGTGACAGATCACCTACTGCACCTTTAAACTCTAGTGTGACTGCAGCATTACTCTCTGATTGGCTGTGGCTGACCACTACATAAGACCCCACATGAGATCAAATTGGCTGACTGGTTGAAAGGGTTTTTATCTGTGAGGTTTTGGCAATGCATGAGGAAGCCTCTTTGATGCGTTGTTCAGTAGTTCACACGCAAAAACTGCTGATCATCCACTGATTTTCTCACAATCACACCCTGATCTTTCAGCGAGCTTATTAAAGTCCTAAGTCCTTTTTACGCCCTCAGTTTTTGACAGTTTGAGTTTCTTTAAAAAATTTTTTTACTATTATTATTTGTATTGTTTGATTATGTGTTTATTTTATTCACATGCATGTCAATTGATTGATTACCACGTGTGTAGTTAGTTCCTGCTGATTGATTGGGGCGACTGTTTAATACTGGGGTCACACTAGAGTTTTTGCATGCTAAATTCTGTTGTACACCGCTGTGAAAAGGGGAGGGATTAAACAAGATGATTAGACAATTTAAAAAGCGAGCGATTGGTCCATGTTTTTAATTCTTGTACAGAGAGGTCATGTTTTAATCTTCAATTAGTCTCACGCAAACATGTGATGCGATTTCGCAGGTCAGAGTTCACCAAGCTTGAACTTTTCAAAGCAGCGAACTGCGAAACTTGTCGCATGAAATTGCGTTTCCAGTCTGACGCATTTGTGTGCGTATGAATGGAAGTATATGGGGAGAAAAGTACAGTGTGATTGCAGTTTCAGTCATGTTTATCAGCTGTTTCTAATGTGTAATTAGATGTTTTAAGATGGAGATGTATATTTAAAGCCTTTGGAAATGCTTGTATGTGATGTGTTTTTATGGCCTGAGGAAGGGTTTAAGCTGAAAAGCGGTGGCATTTATTCTCTTTCATTTTTTTTATTACAAGTGTTGCTGGAGTTCTCTATTTTTTTACACCCTTGTTTGTACGAGACTGACAGTTGCACCAACCTGCAGGCAGAATTACCTCCAGAGGTTGGAGTCACTTCTCAGATTTTACATTCTCTAGAAGAGATTTTTTCCTGGCAGAAGCAAGGCTTCACCTTGGCTAACAAAGGCTGGAGAGAAATGGAATAAAAATCCCTTTCTAACCCACATGGAAAGAACCTATATGAGGATATATGCAGTATATATGCACATATATGATGATGTATATGTTGCATATATGTGTATATATGCCACATATAGGGAAAATTGAGGTGCATATATGTGCATATACAAGCCGTATAGGTCTCCTGTATTGCTTCTTTATATCAACTATATGTGCATACAAGATATGTATCCTATATTGCAGGTATAAAATTCCCCAAGGTCCAGAAATTGTTGCAGCACAGTCAGTGGCAGATTTCAGATGAATAGTGTTTAAGTGTATCCACTCAACCATGGTCCAAAAATACCAGAAAATAAAGTGCATTAATCATATCTCTCAGTACATTATAGACTAGAGCCTGGATGACAGCCAGGATGAACAGAATCACAAAATATATCCTCATGTTTTTTTTTTTTTTTTTAAATGGAAAGTCCCAAGCATTTGCGCCATTGTCCTCATCTATCACCTGCTACAACATGTACAAAATTCCCACATAATAAATCTAACCTAGTCTGACCAGTTCTGGTAGGACAAGTTCTGTTTTACTTTACAATGCAACAGAACAGCTCATTTAAAACTGCTTTACAAAAATATATTTGCTTGAAAATTAAGAAAATCCATTTTGGGCAAGTATATAAAACCTGTTTAAGCACATTTAAACTTTTGATTAGTCAGGTCAGATTTGCTAAGAAATCTTAGGCAAGAGATCATTTGTTTGCATGCTTTAATCTGTGAACATAAATAAAGGGAAACCCAACAACAACAAAATAAAATCATAACCAACAAATAAGCAAAAAATGAAGTGAGAAGCAGACTTATAGCCGAAGAAGTGCAGACCAAGCCTAGATGCATATAATGAGAAAAAAAGAGAAGCAAGTAATAATAATAATGAGAGAAGAGAGAACAGAGTTAAGCCATTGAGACAGCTGGAGAACAGAATGGAAAGGCCTACTTACAATCCCCCAGAATTAGAACTATATTCAAGCCAAACTTTGCACGGTCAAGAATCAATTACAGGCAGGTGATTCCTTTAGTCCCATAATCAATACACAGGCTCAAGAGCCATTCAATTTTCTTTTAATTAAAAAAAGAACTTACTTCAATCTGAGACAAGGAAGCATGTGAAACATTTGCTTCTAGAGACAGTAGCAGTACATTTAGATACAGACAAGGAAAAAATAGATTCTTTAAAAAGAGAAGTACTGGGGCAGAAATTGTAGCAGAGAGCAGACTTAAATATTTGCAGTTTAAATGGTTTTAGTCAATTAGACCACTAACCTGAATTCAAACCCTGCTCCTGGAAAATGACTGTCTATTGCTGTGTCCCAATCCGCATACTATCCGTCCTAAATAGTATGTGAAAGTAGAATTAGTATGTCCCAAATCGTAGTATGTTGAAAAGAGTATGCCAAAAACTCCCGGATGGTTTACTATTTCCGGTCAAAATTTTAAGTGTAGAAGCGTCCATACTCTAACCGCTGATATTACCCACAGTACATTGCACGTTGGACGTGAATCCGATTAGAACTACAAAACGCGGGTGAAAAGTGTAAACAAACTACAAACACGATGGATGCGCAAAACCAACCGTCAAGCAGAGAGGCTTCAGTAATGACTATTAGTTAATATCTAGCCCACTGGAGAATATTTAAATGGTGTTGTCTGTGTTATATTTCATCTGCAACAACAATACTGAACTTATATAAAGACGTGTTTGGACATTACCGTCTGAATGCAGAATTATCCAAAGACCTGAGGAGATTTCTCTGCATGAAAGACTCGTGAATGGGAGATTATCCTGCTGCTGCTTCTCCAATAAGGTAGGAAATTAAATACGACAGAAATGTGGATGATTGACAGGGCTCTTAACTAAGCAACACAACTGTTTAACGAGGAAGTAGTATGTCCCATAGGTTGCATACTCTTCTGTTACACACTGAAAAGTATATACTTTTCCTTCACAAAAAAGTACATACTTTTAGGGCGTAGTACAAGTATGCGAATTGGGACGCAGCATATGACTTCAGCTCAGAACCAGCTCCATCACACCTGCCTGTAATAATCAAGCAGATTGAGACACCATGATTAGCTGGTTCAGGTTTTTGACTGGGTTGACTGCATTCCAAATGATACAAATTGCCCCTCAAGTGCACTTAAGAGTGAAAACAATCATGGCCACCATATTGAGGTGTCACTCCAAACTGAAGTTCTCAAAAATGGTAACTGTAGAAAAAAGGATTTCAAAGGGTGCAACAAATAGAAACTCTCGGTCTCTATGATGAAGAGTTCATCCCTGTGCCCTAATCCCTTCAAACCTGTCACTCTGGAGAGTAAACCCTTTTGCTGATTTGGTCATTGGTCCCTTCCAAATGAATTGCAGTGGCAACTGTAGCTGATGTTGGAAAAGTATGTTTACTGAGGTGCTCATTATTTAATATCTAATACAGTGCAGGGATGTCAAACTCTTAGGCTGCATTCCAGTCCAATTTTTTATGTCCTTCACTCGCTAACCTCCCTCTGTCTCATTCCCTCGGATGTACAGTACATCATTGATTATGCTACACAAGCGTCCACTTCTGGTGGAGCATCTGAATGAGTTTAAATGGAATGCGCTAAACCCTTGAGCACTTGGCAATTTCACTGTTGTGACAACACAATCGCATTGCATTCTGAAACAATATAGCTGCTGGAGTCGACATACTATATGAAGCAGACTCGCTACCTCTGTCAAAATTAAGGGATTGATGTGCATGCTTCCCTCGTTCACTTGATGAAGTGAAATGCGCTTTAAAATGGTATTGGGGTTCCCCCAAAGGAAGAGAAGTCTGCGAAGAGAAGTCAAAGTTTGCGCTGGCCACCCTGGCGACAACACTATCCGTCTTTACTGCTCCGCCAGCAATAGCGTAAAAACTTGCTACATTGATCGCGTATTTAAAGTGGCCATTGCAGCATATCAGCAAATCAGTTACATTACCACATAAAAACATGATTTCTAGCGTGAAAATGTTGTGCACTTTTTATCAAATTCATTTTGTTATGGAAGTTGTTGCATGTGGTGTGGCTTTGCTCCACTTATCTAATATGTGTCCATATGTCTGAAATATTCTGAAGCAGAAATACTATTTTATACTGTCGTTAGTTACCATGAAATTCCTGTTTTGTTTTTTTAATATATACAGTATAACATTAATGCATATCAACCAATGTATGTCCCTGTAAGAAAATAAATCATAAATAATTGGAAATCCAGCAACCGCAAAAATCAAACCCTTGGGAACAACTATGGTCAGAACCTCAGGACTGTGTTCTCTGGAATCCTCTCAAGCGGTGGACTTCAACATTGCGATTAATTGCCTGTGTATGACGTCATAGCTCATTACCATTAAGTTGATGAGCCGCTTATTGCTGCCGACTCCCATTGAAAATGAATGACTTCCGGCTACTTTGATGCTCTCAACACTTTCTGTGTGAACGCACAGTTAGAAGAGTGCCATAGCCAGCAGATAATTAATACACCAATTAAGTCATTCTGGCTTATTTGAAAACTACTGTACAATGTATGTGATAGAGCAAGGTTGGAACTAAACTCTGCAGAGATGCAGCCATTCAGGAGTTTGACACTAGTAGCAAAAACAGGTCATCACAGAAAAATTGTGGGATTTAAATTTTAAATCACATAAATAAGTGGCATGATTTATAAAATGCCAATTTAAGGGAGCCTTACACCTCTCTTAAACACACAGTGCAATTAGGAAACCTCTCCTGACCACCAATTGAATGGTCAGATAAATTTCTGACAGATATTTTAGCCAGCCCTCATGAGGGTATCACAGTTCAATCAAAGCCCATGGAAACAAGCCTGCAAGCTGACTTCTGGGTTTGGCACATAACTGGAATAAATAAATTGTAAACACTGGCTTTACATTTCATGTGGCAATAGAAATAGGACAGCATATGCCCACCTGTTTTAACGAGTCACTAGCAGTTGGATCCATTTGCAGCTTTTATGAGTACACCAGAAAACAGCTGAGAAAAGGGGCAGCCTAAAAGAGAAGTCACAAGAGAGGCAAGGTTCAGGGTAAGTAACAAGCAAACAAAGTAGTAGAAACAGGCACGGGTCAATACACACCCTCTGTGCATTCCAAATGGAACAGCGGGACCCTCTAAAGGGATTAGGGCATAGAGATGAGCCCCTCTAAATGGAACCCAGTGCAGATCAAAAGCACAGGGATACACACTTAGCAATGACTACAGGGACAAATCAAGACTTTAAAACAGGGGTGCTCTACCCTATTCCTGCAGTTTTCAGTTGCAGCCCTTATCAAACACACCTGCCTGTAATTATCAAGTGCTCCTCACGTTCTAAATAATTGGTTCAGGTGTGTTTGATCAGGGTTGGAGCTGAAATCAGCTGGAAGGTCGATCGCCAGGAACAGGGTTGAGCACCCCTGCTTTAAAACAACCTAGGCAAATAAATGGGGTTTATGTACACTAAATAATGGTTTTTAGACGCAAATGGTTAATCAGTGCCAGGCATGAAGGTTTATGGGAAGTGAAGTCTGAAAAGATAGACTCAAATTCAAGCGACTGCTCCCTCTGATGGTCTGAAGAGAAGGGGCAGGAGTCTCACTTACAATACCACTATTAGTCTCTTTAATTTGCATTAAATTAGGCAAAAAATCTTTCAACAGCCATTCAAAATGAACTCTGTACTGGAGTTGAATACATTTCTCCAATTTTCAATTAAGCAGACTAATATTGTTCTTTTCTCATTTTGCATCGCATCACAGATTAGTCATTAGTGAGAAGTTTGGGAGTATAATCAGTGATCATGTTGGTTCCAGCAGCTCCAGAGTGATCAGGCATATGGTATTTTAATTGATTGTTTTTGAAGAACATGAGTGAGAACTGAGCAAATATGGCATATTTCTAATTACATTGTTGTCCTCTGTAACAGTTCAGCTTTGTGTAAAACAGTTCAGTATTAAATTGAGGCTTCCCTCTGGTGGTGGGGAAGTGGAGTAACAGGTTCAGATGCCACACTCTCTATTGTAAGAGGTGTTTTCTGACTTACCCCTGTTTGGTGGATGCAGGAATCTGAGAAATTCATCACAAATTCATGTTTAAACCTGTTTCTGGAGGGCCACTGACCTGCTGAGACAAACTCCAATCCAACTTTAACTCCAATGAGACTTATGAGAAGGGAGTAAGGCCCAATCCCAATTCAACCCCTTAGTCCTCCCCCTTACCCCCCTACCCCTTGTTTTGCGCGTTAAAGTCAATGGGTAGGGGTGTCCCAATTCTCTTCCCTGCTGAAAAATCCAGCTTAAACCAGCCTAAGCTGGTTGGCTGGTTTTAGCTGGTTGACCAGCCTGGTTTTAGAGGGGTTTTGGCCATTTCCAGGCTGGTTTCCAGCCATTTCCAGCCTGGTCTTAGCTGGTCAGGCTGGAAAACGACCAGCTTAAACCAGCTAAAACCAGCTTGACCAGCCTGGTTTAAGCTGGACATAGCTGGTTTTGGCTGGTCAAGCTGGTTTTAGCTGGTCAACTCCCAGCTTGACCAGCTAAGACCAGGCTGGAAATGGCTGGAAACCAGCCTGGAAATGGCCAAAACCCCTCTAAAACCAGGCTGGTCAACCAGCTAAAACCAGCCAACCAGCTTAGGCGTCCATAGCAGAAGCGTCCCTTCTGCTATGCTCACCACCATATTTGTGTCTGATATGGTCTCACAACCACACCACATTTAAATAAGATTAAATTAAATCATTCATTCATTCATCCATAATCATAACTCCTGTATAGCAGTCCCACAACATTCTGACACTCGATGACACTCGAATACCCTGTCAGAAAGGTCTAGTAGCTGGGAATGAGCTTTTTACAGTGTCTGCTATAAAGTTAATGTTGTTTTTGGTGTGTTTACATAGATTAATATGGCCACAGTGTAAATGCGCAGTACAATTACGATCTTATTGCCACATTAGATCGTTATGATAACATAATATGTGCCTTCAGTGATTTCCTGAAGATAAAAACAAAAAATAGCACAACTGGAATAACTACAGCAGTCGCCATCGTCTGATCTCATATGAAGCAAGAGATCGTGATGACATATGATGGCGTGTGCCAGTGCTGTAGTGCTGTCCCAATTCTTAGGAGTCAATTTTGAAGCCCTTCCCCTTAACCCTTGGTTGTAAGGGTCAAGCGGAAGGGGTAGGGGTACAAAAATAGAATTGGGATTGGACCTAAGGATCAGGAAGGGTTCTTGAGCTCTCTTCCTACTTTGTGGTAAACAGAAAAGCTTGATTTAATCTAAGGCTACACTAATCTGGATAAATTTGAAAATTGTATTCTCATGTTCTGAAATCATTATGTTCTAAAAACATGATGTTCTGATGTTCTAAAAACATCCTGTGTCTAGATCATTTTCAATAATTTCTCAAAAACTGTTAATTTAATCTGAAATGGCTGAAAATATGACTGTATTAGACATGCTTTACTGTGTAAAATGCTTTTTCACCTACCATTTATTTAATTTCTGAAAGCACAGAGTTTAAAAAATAGACAGGGAATGAAGGGGAGTTATTGATGTGAGTAACACTGGAGTATAAATTTGCAAAAGCGAGAAAGAATATAGACTGAAAGACGTCTCAAAACAACAGTTTTGAGTATTCATGAGGACCAAAAGCGTCCCTTCTGCTATGCTCACCACCATATTTGTGTCTGATATGGTCTCACAACCACACCACATTTAAATAAGATTAAATTAAATCATTCATTCATTCATTTTCTTTTCGGCTTAGTCCCTTTATTAATCAGCGGTTGACACAGCGGAAACTTATCCAGCATATGCTTTATGCAGTGCATGCCCTTCCAGCTGCAACCCATCACTGTCAAACATCCATAAACACTCATAAACACACATACACTACTGCCAATTAAATTTATTCAATTCACCTATCGCGCATGCCTTTGGACTGCCTAAATAAATCAATATTTTGCTAAAGAATAAACAAACACTGGTTATGATAACTCTGATCATAACTCGAACTGTGTTTTGTTCCTTCATATCTGCGACATGTCTGTCTCAGCTTCCTTTGCTATACATTAATTGTATTTACAGCTCTACTACTGTTTGCTGTGGCCACAAACTTTAGGACAGCATGTTAATGGTGATCAGAAAACTCAACCAAAAACAACAGTATTTACAGAAATTGCATACTGGTGATCTGCTGAACTATAAAGTCTGTGGATAACCTCCAACATTAGTGAAATTTATATCTAATTTGTTCACAATATGCTCCAAACAGCAGCAAAGCTCTCGGGGCATTTACAGTGAAGACTATCTTATGCATCAAGATGTGTTTATCATTCAAAATGTATTTGAAGATGAAGTGTACCTGATCACAGAAAGTGATGTAGACCCCATGAATTAACACCCACAATATTTACCAAAACCACCAAAATCCAACGTCGAGCCAACATCTTAAACCAGGGTCATGTTGACATCAAAAAATACAGACATTTATTAATCAGGTATGATAACCAAATTCCAACATCTGATAAACGTCATAGTGGTAACGACCACATAACTTCAAGCTGTAACATTAATAGACATTGATATTTGGTTGATTTTCGGTTGTGTTGGAAAGTGACCAAAATCCAACGTCGAGCCAACATTTTAAACAAGGGTCATGTTGACGTCAAATACTAACATTTATTTGTCAGGTGTGGCAATCAAAATCCAACATCTGATAGACGTCATAGTGGTAATGACCACATAACGTCAAGCTGTAACATCATTAGACGTTGATGTTTGGCTGATTTTAGGTTGGACGTTGGACATTGATGTCGGCCTGACGTTGGGTTCTGACATCAACCTGATTTTCATTTTCAAACAACATGCAAAGCCCCCTGACATTGGGGTACAACGTCCATCTAACACCATATTGACTTCCTGTGCCTGCTGGTGTCACGGTTGTGATCTATCTGTTCTTCTAGCATGTGTGTGTGTGGGAAGTGGGTTTGTTTGTTTGGGTTTTTACCGCGTGGTGTGTGTGTATGTGTGTGTTTACATTCATCAGCTGGGTTGTCACGTGTCTTGTTACCACTCATACATCTCAGCTGTTTATCATTAAGCCACAGCTGCTGCACGTTACCGCGCCTTTAAATGATCAGTGTTTTGTATTTCGTGTTATCAGTCTGTTGTTTGTACACTTCTGTGTCTGCTCTCTGTTAGACTCTCTCGCTCGCTTTGGTGGAAGATCTCCAATATAGCCTGCTTCATATGGACCTTATGCTCATCTCCGTTTCTTTGATGTTGTTACTACTGCCTGCTCTGAAGACAACATTATCTGTGAGAGACTTCACCACAAATCCGCTTCTCTAATGAACTATACCGTGGGTAAACTCGAGGATTTCCTTGAGAGCTGCTCCATAGCGCTACCATTCCCTTCCCTCGAAATCTGGTGAGATATCCATGAGAGACTGCTATATGACGTTGGTTCACGGATGAACCTTTACCCCTGTTTGGCGTGTCGTATTCTGTTGTGGGCATCCTTGCCCTATTATATCTGGTGAGATCTATACCAGTTGTGACTCTTTAAATAAATCATCTTGTTTTTACATGCATTTGTGTCTCCTGTGTATACACGTGTGACAGCTGGGCAGCATTGAACTATGCACGTTTGCATTTTTTGACAGTGAAAATCCCACAAGTAGCAGCATAGCTATTGCATCATTTTAGGTCATGCAAATAAGAGTAAGATATCATTTAAAAGTGTAAAAGTGTTATTTTATTTGTTTAACAGTGTGCTTTTATACAGTAATAAAGAAGGTCAAGTAGTGCAATTTATGTTGTCTCCACAAAAGGTTAACATTAGTCAAGTAGCGCAAGCATGATCTCGGAACTGGATAGACTGTTGGTATAGCACATTAATTATCAATTACATCAGGGCTCATTTATGTAATGAAAAGTAGTTAAGCAACACAACATAATTCAGCTATTTCAGCACCACAGCAGATTCATAGCATAGTACAGTTCAGTCACAAAAATGGTGACTGCGCCACTGTGTCACGTCACGTGGAATCTATGGATACATTCAGTTTGCTTTGAAGAAAAGTAACACTGTAAAAAAATAAACCTTATTTTACAGGTAATTGTCTGTATTTTTTACAGAATTTAAACAAATTTTTTACAGAATTCCATTATACAGTGAAATACTTGTTTTACAGATATTTTCTGTACTAAAAAATTCTAACATTAAATTTAAAGTTATTGCTTGTGTTTTGGTATTATGTAATTTTTCTTTTTTTTAAAGGAAATTTTCTGTATTTTCAGAGAGTAACATGTAATTTTTTTGTGTTAATATTTAGATTATTCCTGTAAAAATAGGGAAACAAAAATTCTTTTAAATTGTTTTTAAGTGAAGATGTTATCATATGAAGATTAACATGAGGTTAATAATGTCAAATAATAGACTATTGTTTGTAGGCTGCATATAATGCATGCACCATTCTCTTATAAACTGCTATTTGATCCTTAACTTTGTTGTGCAGGCGTTCTCACATGACACTAACCTTGTTTTTGTTGTTATATGATGACCAAATGTGTTATTTGTAAAAAAAAAAAATAAAAAGAAAGAAAAAAAAATAGATGTTTAACAGTTTTGTATTTTTTTTATGCAAATTGGAGTTTACCCTACATATCCTAAAAAAAAATTTGTTAAACTATATTACTGTTTATAGATATATTTACAGGGTTTTATGACAACAGCAATTATTTGTGCCTAAGCTTTTTAATCATTCTTTAAAATATTTTTTTTTTCTGATTGAAATGTATGTTAAAAGTGGAAAAAATTTATGGAATATTTAGAGATTTCATGCATAAATCCATGAATTAATTTGTATAATCACATTAATTAATGTGTATAATTACAGTAATAACCTGCATAATTACAGTAATAATCATTATAATTACATTAATTAATTTGTATAATTGCATTAATAAGCTGTATAATTACAGTAATAATCTTTAAAATCACATTAATTAATCTGTATAATTACAATAAAAATCTATATATTTACAGTAATTATTTGTAAAATGACAGCAATAATCTGTATAATTGAAGTAATAATTAGTAAAATGGCAGTAATTACTAATTTTTTCACTTTTTTTCACAGTTTAAATACAAATTATCAACAGTAATAAACTGTAATTTAATGAATTTTGACTGTAAAGTATGTTCTGTATTTTTACAGTTTTTGCTTATAATTTTGTTAAATGGTTATTTTCTGTAATTAAACGGAATATCTCTGCAAGCCCTGCTGCCAGTCTTTTGATAGTTTTTTTTACAGATTTTTTTGTTTTGTTTTACAGTGAATATAGAGCAAGCACAATCCGACAAAACTCTTTTAACAATGCTGTCTAAACAGACAGTATCTAAAACAACTGCTGTACAAGTGCCATGCACCTTTTCAGCTGAGTTTGTTTTCAGCCTCAATTTTCACAGTCCAATGGGATTTTCGAAAATGGGATTTTGAAATGTTTCTAATTTTGAGTGTTTTCAAACAGATATGTTTTTCTTGATTAAAATGCGGTCTCAGTGTTGACAGAATGCCAAAAAGTAGAGAAAAATATGAGTTTTTAAACAAAAACATATTACTGTGGACAGTGTGCATGCATAAGCTTTTCAGGTTTGCAATGAATGGTGAAAGATTGGAGAAAGGTGTACTTTAGCTTCAGGGTGATCAATTATTCAGGAGCAGTCATTCAGGAAATGTAGCAGTAATTTTATCTACTCTCCATGCTCCTTTGGTCCCAGAAAGATATGCTCAAAATGTGTTTATGTAACCGTCTGCTTTTAAAGTGTTCTTGACAGAAAGTAAGGGCTAGTGGACAGCACAAAGTGGTAAGTAACATTAAGCAGCAGAGCTTTTTATTTTTAATGAGCTTAAATGATATGTGATGGGCTTTCTTATGTGTCTGTTGATGAAATGCATACAGTAAAACTAATATTAAATCATTTTTATAGGGTGTTTTTATGGGACTTTTTATAGCACATTTCATATCAAAGTGTAATTAACTGTAATAAAATGCAATACACATTGCTTTCTGCAAATCACATTTGCAACCTATGTAAATCCATTCTTTAAATTTTTTAAATTTCGCCATTGTCAGTATTGTTTTCTAAATTAACAATATGTGTTGTAGTCCACTGTGAGAATTACAGTACATAGGGTATTAATAATATCTTTGTATTTATAAACTGATGTGGCTGGTAAGGATATCTGTGGGTCTATAGGATACATTATGTAGACCTGCAAAACCCTTTTCAGGAAATTGAACAATGAAGATTTATTTTGTTTTCATACACCTGAAAATAAATGTTTGCCACTCCCATTTTACTCATACAATGGTACATTCATTCATTCTTTTTCCTTCAGCTTAGTCCCTTATTTATCAGGGGTTGCCACAGCTGAATTAACTTCCAGCCGCAACAATGGTACATAACAATGCTACACTGTAAAACCCAACAGTCAACTTTATCAAATGAAATGAGTGTAGTTAACTCTAAATGTACTGAAAGTGAATTCTACTCATTTGAAAAGAGTTTTGAACTCAGTGTTGAAGGTAATAAGTTAATTAAATACCTCATTACTTCAATTTAAATGGAGTTCTCATTTCTCAGTTCTCATTTCTCAAAGTTCACAGTTCTCATATGGATTAGTTTTTTTTAACTCAAATGGTTTGTAGCAATCGGTTTCCTCAAACAGTTTGAGTTGCCTTAACTTAGGTTTTAAAGTATTCAGTTGGTTTGAGTTTTTTTATTTTTATTTATTGGGTTTTACTGTGCTCAAATTGCTTCGTTTACTCGAATGGATTTAGTTAGGATTCGTTTTTGAACCTAAATGGTTTGTTGCAATCGGTTTCCTCAAATGGTTTGAGTTACCTTAACATTTTGGGTTTTAACGTGTAATTATAAACCAGTCTAATAGATTTATACTTAAGCAATTGCAAACACTGTTCTACCATTGTTGTGAAAACATGTGTCTTATAGCTGAAGTACGTTGTGAAGCAAAATCTTGTGAATCTCCTCTCATGACACTATGAATCCAAGGCAGATAGGCAGAAATCTTAGTGTAGACAGCATGCTCTTCTACAGAACAGGCCTTGTCAAAAGACAGGATGCCTGCAGCATAAACTGTATTTGTTTTGGTGTTCAGGAATGCAATAGCTCCCCCTGCATCACCAAAGCACACATTTTCCAGGTACCTGCCAGGTCCTGTGCAGAATTGTTTGTTGTCTATATTTGGTGTACTTTCAAGAACCCTTGCCTGGTAGCTACCCTTGCAGGACTTGACAGGCAAAGAGAGGAACTTCAGCACTGGAGCAGGGGTTAAAAGTCTCCCCCATCCCCAGCCAGCAACGATGCCTCTCTCTCCATCTCTCTCTTCCAGGTTATCTCCAGTCTCAGGAAGTGGGATCGGCATTATAGACTCACTAAACTTGACTGGCTCCTTCAGTTTGATCAGAGCAAGGTCATTGTCCCAGTCAGATGTGTTTTGGAAGCCTGGATGCAAAAACACCTGTAGGATATATGCATTTTAAATTAGTAACCTGACCTCAAATGTCACATTTATTCGTAATCCAAACTTAGAAAGCTCCCAGAAAAAAAAAAAACTATTATTATGCTGATTATATTAAGTGATTCGGTTTAAAAAACATTTTACTTTTGCTTTTTGAAAGTCTCTTTTGAATTTCCAAAAATTCTCAGCTAAGGACTTGAGAGCTCTTCTGCAGGGCTTAATTCAATGTTCAATATTCTCCAATTTAAAAAAAATGCTGGCTAAAACACACCTGTGGCCTCATGTATCAACGCTGCGTACGCACAAAAACTTTGCGTACGCCAGATTTCACGCTCATGTTTGGATTTACTAACAATGAAATTAACGTGAGAATATGCGTTGGTCCACGCCAACTTCATGTCTGGTGTACGTGTATTTCTTGTGTGTGTTTGTTTTATTTCCATTGGCGACTCCTAGAGGCAATTATGTTAAATTGCACACTACAAAGTATCGCACCAAGACATGTGAAAAACATTGCTATTAATTTATAATTGATAAAATGGGTTAATTGACACAATATTTTTTTAACCAATTATGTGATTTAGAACATGTAAAAGCATTTGCAAATGTATACCGTTTGTCTATGGCAATGGCAGTGTTGGCCTTATTAAAGGACATTGTCAATGGTCGAATCCGAAGACTCCAAGGTGGCAGGGTGCGCGATGGGTGGCTTCTTGGTGAGTGATCTATTTAAAGATATTATTGAGGCTAAGTTTAATTATTTAACTGCATATCAGGAGACCGCGGTTATCCATTAAAGACGTGGCTGTTAACCCCCCTCAACAACCCACAAACTGACCAAGAGCGCACATACAATGATGCCCATTCTCACTCTTTTTGGGCAGCTGAAATGCCGGTGGCGCTGCCTTGATAAGAGCGGAGGGGTGCTGTTATACCGCCCTAACAAAGTGTTCCTCTAATACATCTGTGTCTCCCACAGACACGGATACTTCTCCAGACAGTAGTGTCGCCCACAATTGAGTCAACTCTCTCCTCAAAGGGTGTTAGTTTAGCATCCCCTGTTTCCCCGCCTGTTCGGTCCATACTTTGACGGTGCACCGCTGTTCTCCTCTTAACCTTCACCTTTACATCAGACCATTTCTTTTTTAATTCACACACAGTGCGATGTTCAGACCCCACTGCGTAAACCACGTCAGCTAAACTCTCCCACTCTATTTTTTTTCTTTTGTTATTAATTCCAGAGGACAAACTTGCAAATAACACAGTTTTTCTACGGTCTACCTCTGATAGGAGCACCTCTAATTAATTTTCTGTGAAGTGTCTCTTCTTGCTTGCTTTTGGCATTGCTTTCTCGTTTGGTTTTGCCAAAGTGGAGTCATTACCATATTCATATGGGGGAGGAGGCAGGGAGGGATTTTGCGCTTGTGCATGTTGCGCTCAATTTCACGTTAATTCGGATGTACAAAGAGAATATGCAAGGAAATGCAAATGTCAATTTTGTTAATTGGAAATAGGAAAAATAATAGGTAGGGGAACTAAAAAGTTCCCACTTTGCATTCCAATGAATTTATTTCGCTACACGTAATTTAATAAAGACACAGTGGATGCTGTCTTATTTCATTCCTATATTTTTTCCTCCAGCTTAAGGGTGCTGAAAGAACTTTAACACACAACAACTACTAAAAAGATGGATCTGATCTGAAAATTCTGGAAGTACCTCAAGTAATGGCAATTCTCAAAGGTAAGGCCTCCAGTACAGTACACTTACCACTTTTTTGGGACCCTTTTGTAAGGGTACTTAGCACAACAGTACAATACTAAAAAGGTGGAGCTAGTCTTGCAGCTGAATGCTATTGGTTTACAGAGATTTCTCACTTGTGTGAGCAATAAGCCAGCAGAACGACACCATTTATAAATACACACCTGAAACCTGTATTAAAAAACTCACGTGTCGAGTGTGGATAAGATGCAATATGTGAACGACCCTTAGAGGCTTTCTTTAATTAGGAATAATGTTGATAACAAATTTTTGTCATACACCATGTCTACCAAGTAATGGCCCATTTCCTCTGAGTGGCACGGTACGATACGGTTCGGTACGCTTTTGGCCCGTTTCCACTAAGTGGTATGGTAGTGTACGGTACGGTTCGGTATGGTTTTATGGCCATTTCCACTGTCAAAAGGTACCAAAAAGCGAACTGTACCATACCACTTTTTGGGTACCCTTTTGGAATGGTACCAAAAGGCGGTGCAAGACGCACAGCTGTATGCTATTGGTTTACAGAGATATGTCACTAGCTTGTGCATGAGACATTACACCGCAATAATATATACATATAATAACGAGCCAATCATCGACCCGAGCTCAAACAAACCTTGTCGTTGTCTTGATGAACAGCCACAAAGCCAAGAAAAAGAGCAGAATCTACCCTGTGCCCTGTAGTTGTTTACAAGGCCGTCTAAAGCGTAAGCAGTTTCGCTTTCTCGCTTGTGCTCGTTGCGTGTCTTTATTTAAAATAACAAACTTCTTGAGCTGATGATAATAACCTGGAGAAGCCAGGAAAAACAATGGAGCAAGTAAATGTTTCAACAACCTAAAAGATGAACAAACTGCCATGTTTAACTATTATCATCCCCTTTTGGACTATAATAAACTTGGAATGATGGAATCACTTTCTAAGAGGTTACATGTGCTGCTGAAGATTACAGACACAGATGAGAGGTTTGCACTGACTGTGGGCTATATTTCGTGTTGTTTTTGAAGCCAAATAAAGACAAAATGTATGCTGTGTGTAGTTTTTCTGTAATTGGTAACATGTCTGCTGTATGTTTTCATATATGTTGCATTTATTTATTTATTTTATATAATTGCAGATGTTACAGTAGGCTATTTTGCATTTGACAGATTATTGATCTGCAGTTATAATCAAATCCTGTTCATAGTCATAGAAAGGTTAGTAATGAACGTTTACACAAGTATTTATGTGTATAAAGCATCTGTTTAGTGAGAAGTGCTTCTCATATGATATGTGAACGACCCGTACAGCTTTACTTTGACATTTCCTCCAGCGAGAATGACGTTGACTGAAACTTTCTGTCGTACATTTTCTCGAGTACTACTGGTACCCTTTTCGCAGGGGTACGCAAGCTTGATGAAGGTGACCCGTACCGACCTGTACCATACCGTACTGTACCAGTCAGTGGAAACAGGCCATAAGGGTACTGTTGACAGTGAAAACACAAGGCTGATATCCATAGCAAATCGTACAGTACTATACTGTAGTGAACCAAGTTCAGTGAAAAAAATTGTGACAATTATTTAATATTGAGGAAGTTTTGAGCAAATTTGTAGTGGAACCAGAATATTGACAGCATGTCCTAGGCTACCTGAGAAGTTTGACAAGAGCGTTATTTAGTGTTCTACACAAATAAGGATTATTATAATATAGGAATTTAGACTTTCTAGAATTTCTCTCAAAGAACCCGTATACGTACATAAACCTTAGAAGCTTTGCATTCTGATTGGTAGGCATGCTAACTAATGCTTTTGTGTTTTTTATATATATAAAATACATGAAGATTACGATTTAGCACAGCTTGATAAGCAGATTTGCATTTTGATATGTTCAGTAGGTTTATGTTTACCTTCTCCACTGCTACTTCCGTAGAGGCTGTAGCATCAGCACGTTTGCTGATTCCAAGATAGACTTTTGGGATAAGTGGTTCTTGTCCTCTTGTCTGAATTTTACTCTTTCCTACAAACAGATTACGGCCAGCCGTCAGTGTCCAGCGCTCGGCTATCAGGGCCCCCCCAGCAAAACCTCCATCCAGTATGTTTTCACTGAGGTAAACCATTGCCTGCCAGGGGACAGAAGCGGTCAGTGATCCTCCCACCATCCTCCTGGAGCGTAGAGCTGAAATCATGCCAGATGTAAAATAAATGAGAGGAAGATCTTTTTGAGCACCTTTCAATCATTCATTTTTCTACGGCTTAATCTCTGATTTTTCATAGCAGAATGAACCGGCAACTATTCAAGCATATGTTTTACGCAGTAGATGCCCTTCCAGCTGCAACCCAGTACTGGGAAACATCCATACACACTCATCCACACACACACACTCATACACTACAGCAAATATAGTTCATCCAATTCACCTATAGCGCATATCTTTGGATTGTAGAGGAAACAGGAGCACCCAGAGGAAACTCACACCAGGATGGGGAGAACATGCAAACTCCACACAGAAATGCCAACTGGCCCAGCCGGGACTCAATCCAGTGACCTTCTTGCTGTGAGGCGACAGATCTAACCACTAAGCCACCGTGCCGCTCATTCTGAGCAACATTTAACAGAATATTTTCATGATATAGTTGTAAAAAACCTTAAAATACATGCTTGAAACAAAGATTACATACAGAAAAATATGTAGTGCGTCCATGTGTAATATTTTGCTCATATATATATATATATATATATATATATATATATATATATATATATATATATATATATATATATATATATATATATATATGAGCAAAATATATAATTAAAATACATGCTTGAAACAAAGATTACATACAGAAAAATA
Source organism: Danio kyathit (assembly GCA_903798195.1). Taxonomy (NCBI): domain Eukaryota; kingdom Metazoa; phylum Chordata; class Actinopteri; order Cypriniformes; family Danionidae; genus Danio; species Danio kyathit. The sequence goes on along the minus strand of LR812525.1, from coordinate 73,034,067 downwards.
TGTAGTGCGTCCATGTGTAATATTTTGCTCATATATATATATATATATATATATATATATATATATATATATATATATATATATTCATATTCACTTCACTAATGTATTTCAGCTAAGGATTAGTCATGTCTGGTGAGGAAGTTACTAATTACCCGAAACATGTTCTCCAACTCTTTCCAAAGCAGGAGACGCATCTGTCAGGAAAGTAAAAGTGCCCAAGAGAAGCACAGCCACGGATAGCCTGAAGATGATTACAAGAAATAATCTGTTTATTTAAAGGGAATGCTTGTTTGAACAGATGCTAATTAATAATGCATTGTGCACCGCAATAAAATTTCTTACATTTTTAATTATATGAGATGTCTTTAACTAATATGTAAAAAAAAGTATTCATTATAAGGTAAAATGTACTTATTGTGTTCATGTTTTTAAAGTCAAGATTATAAAGTGCTCTTACTGTTAAATTGTAGTAACACTTTATTTTCCATGACATTTTAATTATTATAAGTAAACTCTAAATAAATGCTGGGTTGATGTAATCCAACGTTTGGTCAAACATGGAAACACATCTCTTCTGGATTAAAAAGTGTGCGTTTAATTTACATTTTTTCAGAATTGTCAATTTGTTCTGGATTGTCAAATATGGACAAACCCAACATTGGGTTATGACCAGCCAGAATTTATTTTTACAGTGTACATAGAATCTACATGTGGAACTGGACTGTAAAAAGTGTTAGCAAATGAACTATACATTTGAGTAGAGAGTAATAATAACATACATGTAAAACAGAAACTTACCACCTCATGATAAAAGAAGTTGTTTTTAATGATTTTTTCATATCAAGGTTCTGTCATTTATATAAAGTCGCTCCCCCTTAAAAACAAACATCTAAACTCACACATTACGTAATCAGGGAAATTTATCAATGTTGACATTATCCATGTTAAAAACAGATAGGAAAGTTAGTTTAGCAAAACTTCCCAGAAGCAGCACGTTCTACCTGATATCCAGTTAGCATGTAAACCAGACACAGCTCACACTTGCATGATGTTGTAATAAAAATAAGTAAACAAATAAAATAATAAAGATGATGAATGCTTATGATCATCAAATGGTCAAATAGTAGTTAGATAGTAGGTTCAGATTTGCAAACCTCATCATCAGGGTCTTGCGATGCTCCATACAGTTTATTTTGTTGAACAACAGCTAACATTTAAATTTCTGGTTTGATCATTTGATTTACAATTGTGCTAATGTATTTTACATGAGTATGATCTGAATTAGGATTTTCTCCTGTTTAATGATTAAGGTTGTAAAAACTGAATTCTTTACACTATGTATTCATTTCCATGAACATGGATTATAAAAGCAGAAGTTTTTTTCTATATACTTTGATACAACTAATTAATATATTAATGTATTAATGTAACATGTAAAAATAAAATTAAACACTTCTAAATGTTTAAAAGGTTTGGAGTTTATGAATGATCATTTTCTCTGTAATGCACTTTTAAACTTAAAGCTTACTTTTTTAGAAAATGTCATTTTTAAAGTGAGTTACTTTTTATTTAATTAATTAGCTTTTAAAAAATAAATAAAAGAAAGTCTCAATGAACATTGATTTGTGTAACTAATAAGATAAAAAATATATCTCTATGGCATGTATCTCAGGGGTCAGGAAGTTCTTAGAAGACAACATTATTCATTCATTCATTTTCCTTCGGCTAGTCTCTATTTCAGAGGTCGCCATAGCAGAATAAACCACCAACTTTTTCACAGCGAATGCCCTTCCTGCCATAACCCAGTATTGAGAAACACCCATACACATTCTTTCACATACACACTCATATACTAAGGCCAATTTAGTTTATTCAATTCACCTATAGCGCATGTCTTTGGACTGTGGCGGGAACTGGAGCACCTAGAGGAACCCTCGCGGACACGGGGAGAACATGCAAACTCCACTCAGAAATGCCAACTGGCCCAGCCGGGACTCGAACCAGCGACCTTCTTGCTGTAAGGCAACAGAGCTAACCACTGAGCCACTGTGCCACCCCAAGATAACATTTATTCATTCATTTATTCATTCATTCATTTTCTTTTCGGATTAGTCCCTTTATTAATCAGGGGTCGCCACATTGGAATGAACCGCCAACTTATCCAGCATATGTTTTACACAGCATATGCCCTTCCAGCTGCAACCCATCACTGGAAAACATTATTAATTGCAGAGCTCCTCTGTTTAAAAAAAAAGAGAAGAAAAAAGCCTGTTAAGTAAGTTTTGAAAAAGATCAAGCCTTAGCAAAGGTAAGGAAAGTAACAAAAAAAAATAAAAAATACAAACTCAAAGATAACATATAAAAAGTAACTAATTAATGCCACCCGCTTCGAATTTTATCACTTGATTGAATGGGCGTTATCAGTGGTTATCAGCTGAAAAATATGGGCCAGTAGGGGCCGTCTGTTATATTCCATCCACATGGTTAATCAGTTATACTAGTAGAGAAGACTCCAGATCCAGATCTGTTTTTACATTACTGTGAGGGTTCGGTTTAGGGTTGGGGTAGGGGTAGACGTTATTGAAATACAATCAATGGGAAATTTAATAAATAACATAAATTATTCTCGTTAACTTCAGGCCGCAGATGTACAGTATGTGATCTATAGCTGAGTAACCATGTGGATGCAGAAGGCCCCTACTGGCCCATATCTATCAGCTAATAACTACTGATAACGCCCATTCAATAACAATCAAATCGGCTAGTTACTTGTTTTGGAGAGAAACTCAATATTGTAATGCGTTACTTTCAAACTTTTCACAACATTGATAAGGACCGTATGATTTTTAGATTTTAGACCAGTTTTTATAGTTTACACTGTAATTAAAAGTTGTTTTTGCTGTGTGTGTGTGCATGTACAGTTGAAGTCAGAATTAGTAGCCCTCCTGAATTATTAGCCCCCTGTTTATTTTTTCCCCAATTTCTGTTTAACAGAGAGAAGATTTTTTCAACACATTACTAAACATAATAGTTTTAATAACTCATTTCTAATAATTGATTTATTTTATCTTTGTCATGATGACAGTAAATAATATTTTACTAGATATTTTTCAAGACACTTCTATACAGCTTAAAGTGACATTTAAAGGCTTAACTAGGTTGATTAGGTTAACTAGGCAGGTTAGGGTAATTAGGCAAGTTGTTGTATAACGATGGTTTGTTCTGTAGACTATCGGGAAAAATTTTAGCTTAAAGGGGCTAATAATTTTGACCTTAAAATGGTTTTTAAAAAATTAAAAACTGCTTTTATTCTAGCAGAAATAAAACAAATAAGACTTTCTCCAGAAGAAAAAATATTATCAGACCTGCTGTGAAAATTTCCCTGCTCTGTTAAACATCATTCGGGAAATATTTGAAAAAGAACAAAAAATTCTAAGGTGGGCTAATAATTCTGACTTCAACTAAATGACAGTTGCTAAAAAAGATGCTGTTTTTAGACAATGTTAGACAATGCTATATAACATTTTAAGGTCAAATGAGTTGGGGAATAAACATTTTGGTTAATTAGTCCTCATTTTCAGTCACATCAAATGAAAACATTGGTTATTTTGATCAATTTTTATCTTTACATAAAAAAAGTTTTTAAGGTTATGATGTGATTAGGTCAGGATCACCCTCAGTTTTAGCTGGAGGCTCATTTTCATCTGCAGTCCACTCGCAGGTCCACACTAAACCACATATTAAAATTACACAAAACAAATGCAATCACATACAATAAACCATTAATAAACCAATAACGTGCAATTTGTTGCACATATCATTTATTCTCTTTCCACTGATTATGTATTTCTGAAATCATTATATAATGGATAATCAGCAGAAGGAGAGTATGTAAGTAGAACATGTAAGAGAGAGAGAGAGAGTATTTATTTTCCTTCATTCATTTTCTTTTTGGCTTAGTCCATTTATTAATCCGGGGTCGCCACAGCGGCATGAACCGCCAACTTATCCAGCATATTTTTATGCAGCGGATGCCCTTCCAGCCGCAACCCATCCCTGGGAAAGTATTTATTTTTAGTTTCAAAAATAAATGTGTTTATGGCAAAAAAAAAAAAAGATGTGAGGAAGGACTTGGAAATAAAAAAAGAAAAGTGTTCAGCCTGGATGGAGACAGCTGGCTTTAAATTCACAACTGGCTTCCAAGTTCCACATGGATGGTTTTTAGTAAGTATTTGTTAATTGTATGATGCCCTGCAGTTTTGATGCAATAGGGGAGTAATCAGATTAGGGCAGATAACGAAAATGTTTTGTATGTAATGGAGTATTAATGACATGCAGTAGCCTGTACCATCTCACAAGTGTATTAGAGATGGAAATGGGTCATTTCTGCCGTCATTAGCCTGCAGCCAAACTCAAAACATAACCTTTCAGCCCCTGATGAAGAACTTACTGCTCCTGTAATGACCTGAATTATGAAATATATCACAAACTAAGAATTGTTTTTAAATAAAAGTTTCTTATCATCAGTTTTCAATGTTAGGCAATGTTTCATAATAATTAAAAAAATGCCTCCAAAATGTAATTAATCTTATGAATATTAATACAAACTTCCAGAAAAAAAACTGTCAAATATGTTTAAAATGTAAACATTTATATTCATAAACGGAGACCTTACTTCATTCATACACTTTTTTTAAAAGGAGGGGGAAATTCATATACATTCATGTATCACTTAGGTGTTAGAACAATGTGTAATGTGTAAAAATGCTGTAATGTAATAAAGAGAACACACCAGTGTGTGGATCCATTTAATTTCCACATTCATGTACTTTGCACTTATGTGAAGACAGATTTGGGGAAATGCACATTGCGTAATCACCTGATTGCTGCTGCCAGTGTTAATGTTTTCCTACAAGTGTTTATTTTGGGATTTTAGGAATGTGTTAATTTTGCCAAAAGCAGAACTAAAAAGTGCACATACTATAGGTTTACTATGACCAAAGTGTCTTTAAGGCAAGTTATTTCACTCTCTGGCCATCTTTGAAATGCTCTGGCGTTCTGTCTAGTTGGGGAGACATCAAACTCTTTAAAACTGTTTGCCAAGCTTACGATTACATTACATTTTAAAATCACCAATAAAATTAAACAACATCTGTCTTATAAGTTTCATTTCTAAACATCCGAATCACACAAAATCTGCATATTTTCAGTTTGTCCAAGCTACTGCGCATGCACACTCAAAAGGAACGATATCACAACACTAACCTCACTCATGGCCATTCTACATATTATTATCCTCTGGATAATGATGCTCAGATCGCGTTGGTCTTCAGAAGTAGTTTACAACTTGGTGTTGATGGCGAATCTCCTATAGAAATAACTGACTTTTTGTTTACTAGTTTGTGGCCATTTGAGTAGCTGTTGTCATGTGATGTGTGTTTGACAGGACGGACTGTACCTCACGTTCATTTCATGCAGATTTCAAAACCAGAAAACTTTTGTTTTTAAGTGCACTTGGTGAATTTAAAAGTACAGACTTCTATCCAACTTTATTTGGATATATTTCTTATGTCTGTTAGCAAGAATTCGCTAAGATTCCTGTGTGTTTGTTGACCACCAAACCTTCGTAAAAACAAGCATCAAAGAATCGTCAGTCTATAGTGATTGATGATTGTCTCCTGTACTTGTAGGTGGGGCTTCATTTGCCATATTGACCATTACACTTTTCCCCATTCAAAACTGTAAGAGTGACACGTCTTGTGTATATTCTACAGGCTATGCTATGACTGCCACATTCAGACATATACTTATTAGTCCTGTATATATTTTCAATTGCGAGACACTAGCTGGTTTCAGAAGAGGTTAATCATTCATGATATTAATGTCTAGCCCAATTTAGTCAGGTGGTACATTTTTGTTTAATCTTTTGAGAATTTTCTAAGTGCTGTGTATTAGCTTTCTCTTACTCAGACATGGAAAAACAGCAACGTTCCTCCAGGAAGTGCTTTCCCAGGATTACATTTAAATAAGCATAACTTTCTTATCCTATTTGCATATTCTATTAGATTGAGCCATATCAAGTACAGTTTAATATGCAGAGGCTGCGGTCTAGACTGTAGCACTTTCAAATCTGTTATTAAAGAAGGTTCCCCTTCAGGAGGGGAACTTCAATGCTATGTGGAAAATTTCCACTTTGGGGATTTCGCCCATAATTCGTGCACAGCTGTCATCATTGATTGCGGCTCGCTCTTGCAAAAGGGCAACCCACCCCTGTTGTCCCCCGCTCTGCGGCTGGCACTCGGGCAGATCTGAGGGTTACAATTGGAGTAAATCCCCCGCCTTCGGGCTTGCGGACCTCTCACTCCTCAGCACGCTCCATCCAAGCTTCGAGCGAGAGAAGCGATCTGTCCTCTCGGATGATCACTCTCTCGCTCGATGACACCGAGGACCAGATGTCCATCATTGCATCGGAGGGTGGGCTATCATTATCCGACAAGGATCTGAACCCGCTCCCTCCCTCCGGGGTGGTGAGCGCGGTGCCGGATCTAGAAGCAGATATGCTGGCCGTGCTTTCCGAGGCTGCTTCGGCCGTGGGTCTGGAGATGTTTTATCCCCCAGCCCCATGGCTGGACCGACTAGATGGATGCTACGTGAAGGATACTAAGAAGGCCAAGCCTTCTAAGCTTCCCGTCCCCTTCTTCCCGCACAGTAGGCTCACGCAGTCTTGGGGGGCACCTTTTTCTGCCCGATCTGCCTGCGCCTCGGCCCTTACCACCCTTGATGATGGAGCAGCCAGGGGGTATGAGACGATTTCCCAGATCGAGCGCGCCATTGCGGTCAGCCTCGTCTCTCGTCCAAGGCGTGCAGGTTATCTGCCTCTCTCAGGCTGCTTCCACCTTGCACGTTATGGCCACCTACCAGCGCTACCAAGTGCAGGCGCTGGCCCAACTGTACGAGGGTGGTTTCGACCCAGGCCTGCTCCATGAGCTCCGCACCGCACCGCAGTCGGTTGCGTGTGCCCTGGGTAGGACGAAGACCACATTAGTGGTCCAAGAATGCCACCTCTGTCTAAACCTGGCAGATATGCGCAATGTTGACAAAGTTAGCTTTCTTAACCCACCCATATCCCAGGCTGGCCGGTTTGTCGACACCGTCGGTGAATTTACTCAGGAGTTCACGGCAGTGAAGGCGCAGTTGGATGCGATGGGTAAAGTTATCTGTAAGTCACCGAGCCATTCACCTCCACTGCTCCTCGCCGAGGGTGCCCGCCTGCGGCTTCAAGACATGCTCCGCTGCTCCCACCTGTGCCTCCGGCCAAGCAGCAGCACTGAGCATCCCGCAGGCACCCAGCGCCCCCACCCCAGGGCGCCGTTAAGTCTGGTAAATGGACCGCGAAGCGTCCCTGGTACGTCAGCGATTGTGTGGATGAAGCCACTTGCGAGGGCTCTGCCTGCCTGGTTAGCGCGGGCCAGCCCATCGCAATGGCTCATCCGCAGGATCAGACACGGCTACAGTTCGTGAAACGGCCTACCAAGTTTACAGGTGTGTATTTCACCAGGGTCAGCCCTGTGTCCACCCCTGTCTTGTGAGAGGAGATTGCTGTCCTCCTGGCGAAGAATGCTATCGAGCCGGTCCCTCCAGCCGAGATGGAGAGCGGGTTTTACAGCCCAAACTTCATCGTATCCAAAAAGAGCGGTGGGCTACGGCCATTACCAGATCTGCGCGCTTTGAACCGATGTATTCACAGGCAGCGGTTCAGAATGCTTACGCAGAAGCGCATCATCGGATGCGTTCGTCCTCAGGATTGGTTTGCAGCGATAGACCTGAAGGATGCGTACTTCTATGTCTCCATACTTCCACGCCACTGACAGTTTCTGCGGTTTGCGTTTGAAGGTCGAGCATGGCAGTACAAAGTCCTCCCCTTCGAGCTCTCTCTGTCTCCTCGGGTTTTCACCAAGCTCACGGAGGGTGCCCTAGCGCCCCTTCAGCTCGCAGGCATCTGCATACTCAATTATCTCGACGACTGGCTGATATTAGCCCACTCGCAGGATCAATTGATTATGCACAGAGACAGGGTGCTCCGGTACCACGACCTGTTGGGTTTTCAGGTCAACCGAGAAAAAAGCAAGCTCGCCCCCGTGCAGAGCATCTCTTTTCTCGGGTTGGAGCTGGACTCGGTCACCATGGCCGATACTGAACTGTCTGAGGGAGTTCGACAGGAAAATGGTGGTCCCCCTGAAACTATTTCAGAGGCTCCTGGGGCATATGGCATCCGCAGCCACGGCCACGCCGCTCGGATTGCTCCATATGAGACCACTTCAGCATTGGCGTCACGATTGAGTCCCCAGACGCACATGGCACGCGGGCACACACCGAGTGACTGTCACTGCGCTGTGTCGCCACGCCCTCACCCGCTGGAGGGACCCCTCGTTCCTATGGGCCGGAGTGCCCCTAGGACAGGCGTCCAGGCATGTCGTCATCTCATCAGATGCTTCCAGTACGGGCTGGGGGGCCATGTGTTGCGGGCATGCTGCTGCGGACCTGTGGAAGGGAACCCAGCTGCATTGGCATATCAATTGCCTAGAGCTATTGGCAGTGTTGTTCGCTCTGCGCCGCTTTTTACCGGTGCTCAGGGGGCAGCACTTGCTGGTCAGGACGGACAGCACGGCGACAGAAGCGTATATCAACCGCATGGGGGGTGTCTCCTCTGGAGTCATAAGCGGCTGAAATCAGTGCACGCCATTCATATTTTGGGCGAGCTCAACTGTGCGGCCAAAGTGCTCTCACGGCAGTTTCTAGCCCCGGGAGAATGGAGACTCCACCCTAAGTCTGTCCAGCTGATATGGGCGCGCTGTGGGGAAGCCCAGGTTGACCTCTTTGCTTCCTCCGAGAACGCCCATTGCCAGTGTTTTTTTTCCCTGACCGAGGGCTCCCTCGGCACGGATGCACTGGCCCACAGCTGGTCTCGGGGCATGCGCAAATATGCGTTTCCCCCAATGAGCCTACTAATGTGCAAGGTCAGGGAGGACGAGGTGCAGGTCTTGCTAGTCGGCCTCTCTGGCCAAACCGGACCTGGATTTCAGAGCTCTCCCTCCTCGCGATGCCCCCCCCTGGCAGATCCCTTTGAGTGAGGACCTCCTCTCTCAGGGACAGGACGTTTGGCACCCTCGCCCAGATCTATGGAACCTCCACGTGTGGTCCATAGACGCAGCGAGGAAGACCGATGGTGGTGGTTAATACCATCACTCAGGCTAGAGCACCCTCTACGAGGCATGCCTACGCCCTGAAGTGGAGTCTATTTACTGAGTGGTGCGCTTCTTGCCGAGAAGACCCCCAATCTTGCCAGATCAGCGTTGTGCTTTCTTTCCTTCAGGATAGGTTGGAGCGGAGGCTGTCGCCCTCCACACTGAAGGTTTATGTGGCTGCCATTTCCGCTCATTATGATGCGGTGGATGGCGGCACCGTGGGAAGGCATAACCTCATCATCCGGTTCCTCAGAGGTGCGAGGCGAGTATTTCCACCCCGCCCCCCCTCTCATGCCCTCTTGGGATCTCGCGGTAGTGCTTACGAGCCTACGAGGAGATCCCTTCGAACCACTCCTTGAGATTTCTGTCCCTGAAGACAGCTCTGCTGGTCGCGTTGGCATCGATTAAGAGGGTAGGGGACCTGGAGGCATTTTCAGTCAGTGACTCGTGCCTGGAATTCGGACCGGCCTACTCTCACGTTGTCCTGAGACCCCGGCCTGGATATGTGCCCAAGGTTCCTACCACACCGTTTAAGGATCAGGTAGTGAGCCTGCAAGCGCTGCCTGCGGAGGAGGCAGACCCAGCCCTTTCATTGCTGTGTCCTGTTCGTGCTTTGTGGATTTATGTGGACCGTACTCAGAGCTTTAGATCCTCTGAGCAGCTCTTTGTCTGTTATGCTGGTCGGCAAAAGGGAAGTGCCGTATCTTAACGAAGGTTGGCCAACTGTATACTGGATGCCATCTCGGTCGCTTACCAGAGCCAGGGCGAGCCGTGTCCCCCAGGAGTGAGAGCGCACTGCACTCTGAGTATCGCATCCTCTTGGGCGTTAGCACGCGGTGCCTCTCTAACAGACATCTGTAGAACTGCGGGGTGGGCGACACCTAATACATTTGCCAGATTTTACAATCTACTAGTGGAGCCGGTTTCCTCAAGGGTGTTGGGAAACCCTGATGCATGAGGAAATTCAGCTAGGTGTTGTAAAACGCTTGCTGCGCCTTTCTCGCTTTGTCAGTCGAGTTCCCCACCGAACCCTGCAGAGTTCCTCCGAGGCCCCCAGCACCTGACTCAGCGGAGGAGTCAGGTGATGGCCGTTACGTTGTTGGCATATACCCTATACCCAGAACGCTGGTCATCCCGCGTTCTGGGTATAGGTGCCTGCTATGTGCGATCTCCACTGGCGATCCCATGTGCTCACTCAGCCACAATGTAGTCCCCCCTCCTAGGCGGGCTCGTGTCTTCCCTCCCCGCTAACCATCTTCTCATATGTGTACTTTCCCTTCTCAGGGCTAGTCTATATGCTATTTGTCACCAGGTCTCCCCCTCCGGGCAGCAGGTGGTCTCTGTAGCGTCCTCCCTATCGGGACTGAACGCTTTCCCAACGTACTGTCGTATTTAAAATTCCTAGAAATTAACTAGGTGTATTTTACGACTCCCCCAAAAATATATCTAAACCGTAACAGGTAAGTAAGGTAAGTAAGGGCCAGGGGACACGTTGGAAAACTGTGCCTCTGGTGATGCAGGTGCACTCGTGTTGGGCATGCCACGCCCCTCACCAGAGACGTGGTAAGGTTCTTTCGTTGTGGCGTTTTCCATAGATTTCCCTATAGTGGAAGTTTTCCACATAGCATTAAAGTTCCCCTCCCAAAGGGGAACACTCTAGTTACTAAGGTAACCCTCGTTCCCCGAGGGGTGGGAACAGAAAGGCTATGTTCCTTCGTCAAAATGATTGTCCCTTAGCTGTTGAGCGTGAAAGCCTCTTCAGCTAGAAAATATGACGTTGCTGAGCACATGCTGGACTTTTATGCCAAGTTGATTGTCGCACACTGACGCCGCCAACTCATTGGCATTTCATTGGCCCATTTTTATACTCTTTCAGATGATTGAATTCTGACGAAATCCCCATAGGGGAAGTTTTACACATAGCATTTCCGTTCCCACCCTCAGGGATTGAGGGTTAGCTTAGTAACCAGAACGTTACTTTATATGTACACCTTTATGAAAAAGAAATTTATTCAAGTATACTATCAACATTCTGCTTTTAAACTAAAATTGTGTATACTTCATTCAAATTTTTATGTACAGTTGAAGTCAGAATTATGAGCCCCCTATTGCATTTTTTTATTCTAAATGATGTTTAACAGAGCAAGGAAATTTTCACAGTATGTCTGATAATATTTTTTCTTCTGGAGAAAGTCTTATTTGTTTTATTTTGGCTAGAATAAAAGCAGTTTTTATTTAAAAAAAAAAAAAACATTTTAGGGACTAAATTATTAGCCCCTTTAAGCAATTTTTTTTTTCGATAGTCTACAGAACAAACCACTGTTATACAATAACTTGCCTAATTACCCTAACCTGCCTAATTAACCTAATTAACCTAGTTAAGCCTTTAAATGTCACTTTAAGCTGTATAGAAGTGTCTTGAAAAATATCTAGTAAAATATTATTTACTGTCATCATGGCAAAGATAAAATAAATCAGTTATCAGAAATGAGTTATTAAAACTATTATGTTTAGAAATGTAAATAATAAATTAAAATAAAATAAAATAGTTTTAGTTGGCAAAAAAACATTGAAGTTTACCTGCTACTAATTATCTAAGATAAGTTTTCAATACTTGCATAAAACAATTAAGAAAGAAAGAAAGAAAGAAAGAAAGAAAGAAAGAAAGAAAGAAAGAAAGAAAGAAAGAAAGAAAGTGCTGCAATTTCAGAAAACGTGCGATTACAAAAAATGGCAGCAAATAAAAAAAAGATCTTCATCAGTTTGATAGCACACATACTGCAAATCTTCACAACGCAAACACATAAAAAATGTTGCATTTTCTCATAATGCAAACAAATTAATAAACTGCGCTGCATTTTCTCACTGCGCAAACAATTTACGAAAATGTGAAACACAACGAAAATGAAAAAACCTTAAAACATTTTCACTGTATTGCATTTAATCTGAAAGTGTTGTAAGAAAATGCAGCGCGTTTTCGTAAATTGTTTGTGTTGTGAGAAAATGCTGCTTGAAATATTAAGCTTAGCAAAATAGGTCAGAAGACAGAGTTAGTTTAGATGAAGGACATTATAAAACAACACATTAGAAAAAATTACAGTACCTGAGTATTCAAGGTTCCCCTCCATTTTCATGGCTAAATGTACAAAAAAAATTATATATATATATATACAGTTGAAGTCAGAATTATTAGCCCCCCTTTAAATTTTTATTTTTCGTTTTTAAATATTTCCCAAATGATGTTTAACAGAGCAAGAAAACTTTCACAGTATGTCTGATAATATTTTTCCTTCTGGATAAAGTCTCATTTGTTTTATTTCGGCTTAAATAAAAGCAGTTTTTATTGTTTTATTAAACATTTTAAGGTAAAAATTATTACTACTTTTAAAACTGAGGGTGATCCTAACCTCATCACATCATAACCTTAAAATCTTTTTTTTTTTTAATGTAAAAATGAAAATTAATCAAAATAACCAATGTTTTCATTTGGTGTGACTGAAAATGAGGACTAATTAACCAAAATGTTTATTCCCCAACTCATCTGACCTTAAAAAATTATATTGCATTGTCTAAAATTGTCTGAGAACAGCATCTTTTTTAGCAACTGTCATTTTATGCAAACACACACATGCATACAGTTGAAGTCAGAATTATTAGCCCACCTTTGAATTTTTTTTTCTTTTTCAAATATTTCCCAAATGATGTTTAACAGAGCAAGGAAATTTTCACAGCAGGTCTAATAATATTTTTTCTTCTGGAGAAAGTCTTATTTGCTTTATATCAGCTAGAATTAAAAGCAGTTTTGAATTTTTAAAAAACCATTTTAAGGACAAAATTTTATAGCCCCTTTAAGCTAAATTTTTTTTTTTTCGATAGTCTACAGAACAAACCATCGTTATACAATAACTTGCCTAATTACCCTAACCTGCCCAGTAAACCTAATTAACCTAGTTGTGGTTATTGTATAATGATGGTTTGTTCTGTAGACTATGCTAAAAGGGGCTAATCATTTTGACCTTAAAATGGTTTTTAAAAAAATTAAAGCTGCTTTTATTCTAGCCAAAATAAGTCAAATAAGACTTTCTCCAGAAGAAAAAATATTATCAGACATACCGTGGAAATGTCCTTGTTCTGTTAAACATTATTTAGAAAATATTTAAAAAAGAAAAAAATATTTAAAGGGTGGCTAATAATTCTGACTTCAACTATATATATATATATATATATGAATGATATATGAATATACTGTATGAATGAATTTAACAAAAAATAAGAAGTGAAGAATGAATGAGGCAGTGGCCTTGCTTCTGAAGTAAGTCATTATAAAAGTAATAGGTAAAAGTGTGCATGACTAGTTTGCACTGATTCACAGCAGCTCTCATACGATGATGAGTGAGGAGAATGGGCGACTACTGGCAAATGGACCACTCCGAGGAAAGGAGAATAATGCATAGAGAGAGCAGAAGACGAGGAGGAGGAGGAGAGCGGAATGCATATTCAACTGTAAGGCTTGAGATTGCAGCTGTGTTTGAGAGAGAAAGAGAGAGAGAGAAAGAAAGAGAGAGAGAGAGAGAGAGAGAGAGAGAGAGCAAGAGAGAGAGAGAGCTCAAGACTAGGTCAACAAGGATTGAAAGGCTGCTATATAGAGTAGGAGGATGAAAAATGTAGAAGGGACGGTAAGAAAAACAGGAAAAGACAAAGAAAAAACATTTTAAAAGCTACAAATGCATGTGAGCTTGTTTTTCTGTGTATGTGTGAGAGAGCGTTGCTTCTATTCTGATGGGACTGATGGGAAACAAAGGAATCAACTTGGATTTTATTTTACATCTTGACTGGACCAAAACTGGCTGTTGACTGTAATTACCTTGTTCTTTTTCTACTGAGAGAAGGGTTACAGGAATAGAAAATACAGGTAAGAGCATTACATAATGATTATTTCTGTAAACGAGAAAACAATATCCTAACAGAATATTCATTAATCATTTTATTATTTAAAATCACCTTAAAGGGATGAAAGACAAGTCTTCCATAATTGTGCATCTTGATATATTGTAGCTTGACCTAAAATGTTTATGAATGGGCAACATTTTTTGTGTAAAGTAAACATTTTAAGTGCTGTGCCTCTAGTCATCGTATCTTTATTGATTAACTTACTTTAATTCATTTTAAATTATATTACAAACATTCAAAGTAGTTTCTAATTTAACATAAGACCATCACAGCTCCATACATAGTAGTGTACTAATAACATGTTCACTTTCAAATACAAGGCAACGCAGTGGCGCAGTAGGTAGTGCTGTTGCCTCACAGCAAGAAGGTCGCTGGTTCGAGCCTCGGCTGGGTCAGTTGTCGTTTCTGTGTGGAGTTTGCATGTTCTCCCTGCGTTCGCGTGGGTTTCCTCTAGGTGCTCTGGTTTACCCCACAGTCCAAAGACATGCAGTAAAGGTGAATTGAGTAGGCTAAAATTGTCTGTAGTGTATGAGTGTGAATGAGTATGGATGTTTCCCAGAGAAGGGTTGCGGCTGGAAGGGCATCCGCTGCGTAAAACATGTGCTGGATAAGTTGGAGGTTCATTACGCTGTGGCGACCCCGGATTAATAAAGTGAAAAGAAAGTCGAAAAGAAAATGCATGACTTTCAAAAACAATTCATTTCAACTCAACATTTACAAATTTTAAATAAAAAATTTAATTTATTAGTTATTTATAAGCAATGACAATAGTCAATATGCATGGCTTTGTTTTGTTTTACTTATGTTTTTAGAATAAAATACATAATGTAATGTATCAAATATCATGTAATATTAGTACTCTAGAATTTGTCTTCGATATTCTCTTTTAAATGATGGTTTTGTAAATCTAAATATTACTGCAAATAATTTCAAAGTGAAAAACACACCATAATATTCTATTATTCATAATATTCTGTTATTATATTTACAGTTGAAGTCAGAATTATTAGCCGCCCGATTAATTTTTTTTTCCCCCACTTCTGTTTAATGGAGAGAAGATTTTTTCAACACATTTCTAAACATGATAGTTTTAATTACTCATTTCTAATAACTGATTTATTTTATCTTTGTCATGATGACAGTAAATAATATTTCACTAGATATTTTTTATAGATATATTTTTTAAAAAATGTAAAAACTGCTTTTATTCTAGCTGAAATAAAACAAATAAGACTTTCTCCAGAAAAAAAATATTGTTGGAAATACTGTGAAAAATGTCTTGCTCTGTTAAACATGATTTGGCAAATATTTGAAAAAAGAAAAAAAATAATCCACAGCAGAACTATATTTGATTCAACTGTATATATTATTCTATACATTTTCTGTTATAATTTTCATATGGTTAAATAATATGAAATTAATATAATACATTTTATAAAAAAAATGTATCAATTTGAATACATTTGAAAATGTTTTCAATTTACAAGTTTTTGGAGGCTCTGAAACTGTTTTTTTTTGGCATTTGCTGTGACTTAAAAAGTTGGGAACCACTGTAATACACAAGCTATTAAAGATTTTTTTTTAATCTCATATCATTTACTCACCTCCTTCTTAATTTCCTCATTCATATAGAAATTATGTTTTTTGAGAAAAACATTATAGAAATTTTATCCATATAGTGAACTTCCCAGCTTCAAATGGTTCTAAATGAACCCAGCTGAGAAATATGGGTCATATTTAGGCTGAGTGTACATGACAACAACATAGCCAAAAACTGAAAAACTTGAGATTTTATTCATTCATTCATTCATTCATTCATTCATTCATTTTCTTTTCGTCTTAGTCCCTTTTTTAATCTGGGGTCGCCACAGCAAAATGAACAATTTATACAGCATATGTTTTACGCAGCGGATGCCCTTACAGCTGCAGCCCATCACTGGAAAACATCCACACACACTCATTCACGCACATACACTACGTACAATTTAGCTTACCCAATTCACCTGTACCACATGTTTTTGGACTTGTGGGTGAAACAGGAGCACCCGTAGGAAACCCACGCCAACACGGGGAGAACATGCAAACTCCACACAGAAATGCCAACTGACCCAGCCGGTGCTCGAACCAGCAACCTTTTGCTGTGAGGCGATTGTTCTACCCACTTGCGCCACCTTTGACATTTGAGTGTCCTAAACAAGTATATTTCATATGTACTTATAGAGATGCACATAGATTTTTTGTTTACACCTCTCAGTCCCTGCAGCAATTTACAATATGTCAGTCATAATTAGAGTCGTCTTTAATTTAATAAGCGGTTAATTAAGTTTAATAACTGGTTACTTAAAATCTTGATTATGTATTCGGATTATAAAAAATATAATAATATATTAAACAATTATTATATACAGTTGAGAGCAAAATTATTAGACCTCCTGTGCAATACTTATTATTTTAATATAATGATACCCAACAGATTAAGGAAATTTTCACAGTATTTCCGATATAATTTTTTTTCTGTTTTTTTTTCTTATTTGTTTTATTTTGGCTGGAATAAAAATAGTTTTTATTTTTTAAAACCATTTTAAGTATATACATGTTTTTAATTGTCTAAATAATGTTTAGAAATGTGTTAAAAAAACCTTCTCACTGTTAAACAGAAACTGGGGGGAAAATCTAAAAGAATTAAAAATATGAAAGGAGGGCTAATAATTCTGATTTCAAACGTGTATATATAGGTAATATTATATTTTATTAGTCTTATAATCAGATTGCATTTTATTTCACCAAAAATCTTATTTCATACCTGGCAAACCTTAGCTATGTAATGTTGCTGTTTTAATAAATGTTTGTTCGTGCAACTGAGTGTTTCCAAACTTTTTTTTAGCTTTTCCCTTTTTTCCCTTTGACTTTTTTGAAGCCCCACTGAGATTTTAGGTTGAATCTTCAATCATTTGAGAACATAATTCCATTTTGATGTTTTCTTTGGTCACATTACAGTACGGTATTTGCTCTCGCTTACTGCATTCACTTGAATTTGTGATCCAAAAATCATATGTGGGTATTTGGTGGCTTTGATAGCTTTAATTCCATGATCATTCACTGAAAAAAAACACACCAGCAAAAATTACCTGTTTAAATAGGGCTTCAAGTTGTTATGTTTTCTAAAACAATCCAACCAGCCTAACCAGCTGAAACCAGAGGCATGATAAACTAATACAGAATATCTCTTTTAACTGTTACTGTTTTTATATTTTAAAATGAGTCATTTGTTTCAATTGGACATTTAATAAATTTAATTTCTAATAATAATTTGATTTTTTGGGCACTCCTATCATAGCACGGCATGGTGGCTCAGTGGTTAGCACTGTCGCCTCAAAGCAAGAAGGTCTCTGGTTCACGTCACGGCTGGGCCAGTCGGCATTTCTGTGTGGAGACATATAGATGAATTGGATAAACTAAATGGGGTGTAGTGTAAAAGTGTGTGTGTGAATGTGTTTGTATGGATGTTTTCCAATATTAGGTTGTGGCTGCACTCTCAGAAATAAAGGTACACGAGCTGTCACTGGGGTGGTACCTTTTGAAAAGGTACACATTTGTACTTGAACGATTCAAATTGGTACCTCAAAAGTATATATTAGTACCTTAAAATTTTAAGAGGAACACTTTTGTACTTGTTAGATACTAATATGTACCCTTGAGGTATTAATATGGACCTTTTATGTACAAACTTCAACCTTTTCAAAAGGTACCACCCCAGTGACAGCTCGCGTACCTTTATTTCTGAGAGTGTGGAAGGGCATCCGCTGTGTAAAACATATGCTGGAATAGTTGGTGGTTCATTCCTCTGTGGCGACCTCTGAAATAGAGACTAAGCCAAAGAAAAATGAATGAATGATTCCTATCATAATGTCTAAAAACTGTTTAAATGCACTTAATATCAATTATGTGATAATCGAAGCAAATCTAAAACTAATTTTTAATCTAAAGGTAATCTAATTAGTAATTAAAAAGTATACATTACCTGCAATGTATAATCCTGATCAAATAACTATATTGTTTATTAATCAGTAAACTACCCAAGCTCAAATGTAATATCTTGAAAGAGCTGTTTACACATCCACATATAAACTTATATTGAGTTAGATGAAGATCAAATGTAAAAAAACAACAACACATGAGCTGAAAAAAGCAACATTGTACTGTATATGATATAATATATGAAATAAGATATGAAATATGAAACCATATGAAGATATTAAATAAACCAGAGGTGGGTCATTCAGCCAGACACACAGGTATGATGATCCAGCGCTGGTCGCTCCATTAATCTATATGAATGTCCATGTGCTGCATAAACAGGCTGAATTCTGTCTGCTGCCACAGAGACTTCCATATAAAGGCATTTGCTGCCACTAAACTCTGAAGAATCCCTTTGTATATAGCTCACTTGCAGCATCACTTCAATTATGCACAATATATCGTGTGCATTAGTTTTGGTTGACAGATTGGCTCTGATTCAAAACCTTATTAATTGCTTTGCTGCCTATTGAATTATAAGTGATGCTTCATTTGATTTTATATCAAGAATCTCAACACATCTTTACACAGGAGATTCAACTCACATTTTGACATTAGCATGTTGCTAAAAAGCATGAAACACATGATGCACACATTTTAATTAAAGTGAACGTAATTGGCATTGTTGGTATTCAAATCTTCAGCATTCTGTTGAATTATAAGTGATGCTTCATTTCATTTAATCTCATTAATCTCAACACATCTTTACACTAGAGATTCAACTCACATTTTGACATTAGCATGTTGCTAAGAAGCATGAAACACACGATGCACACATTTTAATTAAAGTGAACGTAATCGGTATTGTTGGTATTCAAATCTTCAGCATTCTGTTGAATTATAAGCGATGCCTCATTTCATTTAATCTAAAGAAACTCAACACATTTTTACACTGGAGATTCAACTCACATTTTGACATTAGCATGTTGCTAGGAAGCATGAAACACACTGCATTAATTAAAGTAACTTAGGTTCATTAAATGAACATTCAATAAGTTCACTTAATTAAAGGGGTGGTCCACCACAATATCATATTTTACACTTTAGTTGATGTGTAATGTAGATGTGTAAACATAAACAACATCTCTGAGTGTAATACGCTCAAAGTTCAATGCAAAGGGAGACATTGGTTTTTACACAGTTAGCTTAGCAAAGCCTACAGCGAACAAAGTTTGAGGACAACATAAAATACATTCGGGTTAGTGAGATCACAAACACTTCAGGTTACGTGCATTTACCATGTGCATACACCCTGTGCAGTGAAGGGGCGTGGCCTGAGGCGCTCTAATGTTATAGTGGAGAAAGCTAAAATGCCGTCCAAACACTGCTATTTACACAGAGCTTGTTCTGTTTTTGTATTTGGGCTTCCAAAGGACACGAGAGACAAAGAGAGAAGTGCTTACAATTTAATTTAATTATGTTCCAGAGAATTATAATAAAAATATATAGCTCTAGCATTTGACAAAGGACAGCTTCCAGAACCTCTCCCAGTTCAGTGCTGGATTCAGCTAAACACTCCTCAAAGAAAGCTCCAACAATAATAGCAGAAGCTGTGGATTGTAAGCCACAACCTGTAAGTATTTTAATTTGTTAAAATTGATCTATTGCATGCATAGTTCCTAGCGTTAACAGTGTATTGTAGGAAGGACATAAACATGGATGTAAACAACCATTTAGTTTGGCACTGCTAACAATTTAGCTACAAATTCATATTTATCCGTCAAACCGCTGTAAAGACCCACAATCTTCAGTGTCTCTCCATGCGGTCGCTTTACCTACATTATATCTCAAATAATGAATTCACAACAGATATGGGAACATTTTATATTACTCACACTGTAACAACTAATGCTGTGTTCACACCAGACAAGCGTAAGTGATTTACATGTTAAGTCAATGCAAAGAACGTAATAGACATCCTGCCGCACGATTGACGTGCTTAACTCGCATATCATGTGTTTCTCGCGAATCGCTCGAATTCGAAAATCTGAACTTCAGCAGACATTCGCACCGCGTTAATCAATCAGGAGTTTGCTCTTGTGGGGGCAGGATTTTGACGTAGCACCTGTTATAGGTGTCCCATTGGAAAATCCTCCTGCCGACATTGACAACAGGTCATCAAACTGGGCTCTGCTCAGTCAGAAGCACCGCTGAAAGCTTCCATCATCCAGGTATAGTTTCTGGAGGAGTTTATGAACTCAGAGCTTGGTGCACCTCAGAATGGATCTAGTGGACTCAGACACGGCTCCAAATGAATCAACGCTGTTTTTCAGCTTTCATAAAGGACATAAACATAGCTATTCTCAATAAATTCAATTTTAGCCATTTAGCAACAAAGCTAGAGTTACCGGACAGACAGAAGCCCTGCCCATGATGTGAATCTGCATCTGTTGTGAAGTGAATTTGACGCGCAAATGAAGCGGATTTGACGAACGAATGAAGCGAGTAACTCAAAATTTTCATGCGTCTATTTACGTGCAAGTAGCGCAATTTATTCACGCGTTCCGCCTCTGGTGTGAACACAGCATAACAGCTGCTCTGACTGACAGTATTTACACAGGACATTATGCTTCTTGGTGACGTGGAGCTGATCCGTGAATCACAGCACATTATGTTAACTGACTAATCAGAGCCTCTTGAGGGCAAGCTTTCAGAGGAACTAGGAAACATGACAGTCAATTTCATGTTAGCTGAGTAGCTGTATATAATCAGAGTAAGATATGTAAAAAAAAAAACATGATTTTTTTTACAAATGTAGCATGAGCACACATTGTTTTGCATCTTATAAACACAACCAAGCCTTAAAAATACACACTGGACCACCCCTTTAATGAATTATAATCTGTTTAACTGAGCTTTTTGCATTACAGTACTGTAAATATGTATGTTGCTAAGGTAACAAGAGAGGACAGATGCCACACGCACAACAGCCAAGGAGTTTGCTAAAAGGTTTTTATTAACAAAATTAATTATTAACAAAAAAACAAAGTTATAAGAAATAAGGGACTAAGCCGAAGGAAAATATAATGAACAAATGAAAAAACTTGGGCAAAACGGGCGTCACGGTAGCACAGTGGGTAGCATGATCGCCTCACAGCACACAGAAGGTCGCTGGTTCGAGCCCAGGCTGGGTCATTTGGCATGTGTGGAGTTTCCTTCGGGTGCTCCGGTTTCCCCCACAAGTCCAAAGACATGCGCTATAGGTAAATTGGGTAAATAGTCCGTAGTGTATGTGTGTGAATGGGAGTGCATGGGTGTTTGACATTGATGGGTTGCAGCTGGAAGGGCATCCGCTGCCTAAAACATATGCTGGATATGTTGTCGGTTCATTCTGCTGTGGCGATCCCAGATTAATAAAGGGACTAGCTGAAAAGAAAATGGATGAATGAACTTGGGTAAAACAGTAGCCAACAAGGCAGAAAACAAAAGGCACACGATAGGACATAAAGTGGAACAATATAAAACAAGGAAACAAAACCAACAAGATGCCGGACCAATAACTTAACCTTACTTCACTTCACATTGACAGAAAGCACAAAACGAACCAGCCCATTACAGATCACATAAGGAGAATAAATACAGTAGGGAACCAGGGAGGCAGGAAATAGAAAGGACAGGTGGGGACAATAACTAATAATACGGTAACAGGGAGGGTGGGGTTCACACAATACACAAGAGCACATGGCACATAAAACAAAAATCCATGTGTTCACACAAAATGAGAGTGACAAAAAAACTTGTTCGACTTCATGCGGCACCTCAAGAATTGGCTTCAACATAACAAAGCAAAGCATTCTGGTTAAACAATTTATCCGACTTTAATCTGCACTGCAGCTGACTTACAGAGCATTTCCTCTGGCCCGTTTTCAGTTCATTTATAGGGAAGTTGAGCGTAAACGTCCACCCAGTGAATTATGATATTGAAAGCGGCACGGAGCAGTGACTGTGTATACTGTAGTTGTAGGCATGGTGGCTCAATGGTTAGCACTGTTGCCTCACAGCAAGAAGGTCACTGGTTAGAGTCCTGGCCAAGCTGAAACCTCCCGCTCTCCCTCGGGAAGCCAATATGGAAGTAACTAAAACTGCAATTCATTGACTCGCCTTGGGGGGCTGGCTCTCAGAAATCCAAGTGCTTTCTGACTGCATTGGTAAATTGGCCATTTTTAAAACATGTTTACAGCCAGGTACAAAAGATGGCTTTGGTGCATATAGCCATGATTACCCTTCATGACAACTGTGAGGGGGGTGAATTTTTTTATAACTCATCCGTTTCATTTTTTTAAGTTATATTAAGTCTGCATAATTAAGGGCGTGGCCACTTGAGTGACAGCTAGGTCTAGCTGGTCGCTGTCTCATCACCTCAGCTGATTCTGGCTAATTAGCCGCTGAGCTCGGCAAATACATCGTATTTTTGTTTTGGTTAATGTTTCTTTACACAGTCATTTGCCTTTTGGAATTATTTCCTGCAATTATCAGATACTATAGCATGCTGTGTGCACTTAATTGTGTCTCACAAACCGTTCAAGTTGCCTCCATTTCCCAGGTGGGTGAAATTATATACTTATATACCATCTCTATAAATGTATTTGTTTTATTTAAGATAATTGATCATTTATAATTCTCTTTAGACCTGTAATGCACTCCAGGATCTGACAGATTGATTAGCTTTAGGCTCTAGAACAGTCATCTGAAGCGTTGCCATACAGTGTTATGCCAGTATTTCATAAATAGCCTTGCGTTTACTAACACAGACTATATCTGAAGTGTTTGGAAGTAATTCACGTTTTCCTCCTGTAGAAAAATATCATAAGAACAATGCTTAGTGGCTCAATGTATTACAACAGTGTTTTTAAAAGTCTAAACACTTTATTGATATAGTGTACAACCAAGCACATGTGGTCAGAACACAAACAAGTCACAGGTAATGAAGTATTAAGCGTTCTCCCAAAGTAAAAAGTCTGTCTAAGCCAGGTCTAAGCAAAATGCAGAGAATCCAGCATGCGTCTGTAGCTCCGCTCACGCTCCGCCTCTTTGCCCTTGTTTGGTATCCCACGATTGGTGCGATGACACGCGGACAAAATGGCGACGGTTGGCCGCGCCTACTTGTAGCTTCTTTTGCAGTGTTCAGAAACCTATGGGTGATGTCACGGATACTACGTCCATATCTTTTACAGTCTATGGTCCCGGCATGGGTCAGTTGGCATTTCTGTGTGGAGTGTGCATATTTTCCCCCTGTTCGTGTGAGTTTCCTCCGGGTGCTCCGATTTCCCCCACAATTGTTGGTGTCCCATGGGAAAATCCTCCTGCCGACACCGACAACAGGTCATCAAACTGGGCTCTGCTCAGTCATAAGCATTTCTGTGTGGAGTTTGCAAGTTTTCCCCGTGTTCGTGCGGGTTTCCTCTGGGTGCTCCTGTTTTGGGTTTTACACTAATTGGGCCGTAGTGTATGAGTGTGTGTGTGAATGAGAGAGCGTTTGAGTTTTTCCCAGTCCTGGTTTATGGTTGGAAGGCCATCCATTGTGTAAAACATATGCCAGAATAGTTGGCGGTTCATTCCGCTGTGGTGACCTCTGATAAATCAGGGACAAAGCCGAAGGAAAATTATGAAATGGATGAATGAATAAAACATGTTATATGTACAAACAATATTGAAAAAAAGAAGTTACTCTTAGTTTTTTTCAGATATAAAATATAGCAAAGATAAAATATGTGCAGGAACCCTATAACAACACAAAACTCTAATAAGCATAAAATACAGAAAACCATTTAATTAAAGCCCACACTATCAGTAATATTATCAGTATTTTAACTATTCAGTGTTGAATGAAATACACATTTATTATTCATTTTCACTTATGGCACTTATGCACTTGTGGGATTTTTCATATGCATGTTGCTAAGCTAATCTCACAATGCTCTAATAAGCATTTCAAGAATTCACACTTAGTTGATGATTGATAATAAGGCGTGTTTGGCATGCTGTCCCGGGAAAAAGCCCTGAGCTCAGAATATCCTCGAGCCCTGGGCTCTCTCCAGTTTCGTGGGGCTAGAGAGGAGTCTAAGCTCAGGTACTGTAGGTCTTTAGAACTCCCCTGAATTCATTCTTTCAGCCTGTACTTTGATTATTAGAGTGTGTGCATTGAAAGCTCAACTAAATGCTCATATATGGTGCCAATTTGGTTTATTCAATTAACTTATACTGCATGTCCTTGGACTGTGGGAGGAAACTGAAGTAACCAGGGGAGCACAGGGAAAACATGTAGACTCCACAAAGAAATGCCAACTGGCCAAGCTGGAACTCGAACCAGTGATGTTCTTGCTGTGAGGCAACAGTGCTAACCACTGAGCCACCATGCCGCCTTGTCCTGGATTAATCTAAGAGCGGGAGGAGTAGGGGTGGATGGGGGATTCTTCAAGATGAAGATCACTAAGGTAAGAAAATCTGTTTAAGCCGCAGTCACACTGAACTTTACTCCCCATAGACTTCCATTCATACGCACGCGAATGCGTCAGACCGGAAACGCAGGGTCATGCGTCGAGTTTCGCATTTCGCTGCGGTGCAAAGTTCAATCTTGGTAAACTCTGATCTGCGAAATCGCATCACTTGACTGCGTGCAACCAATCCAGGATCAAAACATATCCTCTCTGAACAGAAATTTAAAACATGGAGCAATTGCTCGCTTTTTTAATGTCTAATCATCTTGTTTAATCCCGCCCCTTTTCGCAGCACTGTACGACAGAATTTCGCAAGCTTAAACTCTAGTGTGACTGCGGCTTTATTTATAGTGAGTTTGGATTCATGGTAAATCATGTGATAGCTAATAGAGGACAAGCCGTGGTCAATCATAAGCACGTGATCCTCTCAAAACTAGTTAATAAACTTCACAAAATGCATGCAGCACCCATTTAAACCAGAAAGATGTTGCTGTGCATTCATACCTGCCAACACTCCCGTTTTTTCCGTGAGTCTCCCGTATTTCAGACCCGTCTCCCATATTGTTCTGTCTCCCGGTAAACTCCCGGAATTCTCCCGCCCCCCGCTCCTCAGCATTTTGGTACAGTCCGGGCTGAAACTTGGTGCTTGTGCTCTTCCGGTCACGCGCTACAGTTCGCGCGCCCCCATCTCCCCAAACCTCTCACTCCTCCCGCTCCCCGCTCTTCAGTTTGCGCCAGTGTTGCCAACTTAGCGACAAATTCTCAAAAATGCAACTAGCGACAAATCTAGCGACTTTTTTGTGTGTTACTGGCTTTTTATAGACTGTCATTTGTCCATTTCTGTACCGTCCCTACTCTTCTCAACGAGCCTCCGCTGCAGCCTGAGAGCAGAGCACCTCTCTGCGTACCGACGGCAAATGATTTAGAACAGGTGGCAGTTTGAAGGTATTTCCCTTGTACAGTCAACCTGATCTGCTTCTCCTTTATTTTAACAATTTAATTTGACCGTTTATTCTTGTTGCACAATCAGAGATGTTTTAACTGAGAGTTTCAGAACTTGTCTGAGTATATTACGTCTGAGCAGGGGAGGAGTGGACATTTTAAAAGTGGGGGGGAAAGCTGTATGAAATCCAAAAGTTTACATTCTTAATCACCTTTTTCTAAATGGTCTATCTCTAAAAGTGAGGGGAACATATCCCCCCGGTTGCTACGCCCCTGCGTCTGAGAGATTACTGCAAATTCCCTACTCATCTATAATGATATACTGTATTCAAACAGCAATAAATTTAGTTAAATTGACAAGCTTACATAAAGCGTAGTGCGAATATCAAATACCCCATTTATTTACCATAGGCTGTTAAACAAACAGAAATGGTAGAACGCGATGACGTCAGTAATATGCAAATTAGCGTATGGCGTAATAACGGGGGGGGGGGGGGGGGGGGGGTCTCCCGCCGGAATTTACAAACCAAATGTTGGCAGGTATGTGTGCATTATGTGATTGTTTGTTTGAGAGGGATACATCTAATTCTGATGGAAGCAATGTCTCCTAAAATGCTATGCATTTATATATGTGTATTAACATTTTTAGCAGCACATTTTGACCGCAGTCCTCTATAAACTGCAAAATACGACTTCCACAGTCAAAGACAATATTGAGAGCAACGTGAGATGAATGAGCCACAGTAGAACTAGTGTTATACATTTTGTAGTCACTAATATTTAGACTGTGTGTCTTTTTCAGCTCACAGTTCTAATGCAGTAATAAAATTTAAGAGGTTGGAGTAAATACAAGATTCTTATTAGTGTAAGTAGTTTAATCAGTGTAATCAGACAAAAACAGAAGGGAAAATTCACAAGGAATGAATCGCACGTCCTGAAAAGCACTGGTTATTTGTAAGCAATGTCAGCTTCCGATTCACTAAATTAATGATGCAGATCAGGCAAGAGAGCAAACATGCCTACAAAATCTGTGCTGGAAGCTGTTTACACTGCAGAGTTTGTATACCCTTTGGAAAAAAAAAAATTATCCCTCATGTTTTTTCATGATTAACAGGCTCAATGACAAGTTTTCTTCACATTCAGCACAGTTTATTAATAAGCCTAGTCATTTATTTACAATTTAAATGGTCATAGGCACAGTCCCAACATGATGTGTGTTGCAGATAGCCAACAGCTAAAATGCTTCAAAAAAAGTTTTATTTTGTATTCATTAGTAGATAGGGGAAATATCATCAGTGGGAAACAAATTTGTCAATCATTAATCTACAATCCACAATATAGACACTTAATTTATTTCTATTTTGTTTGCATGGCCCTTTCATGGCCATAAATAAATATTGCTTTTTTTTCATTGTTGTAAGTTTAAATAATCCCACTTTATATTAAGTGTCGCTTATACCTGTGAACTTACATGGTATTTAGATGTGTAAGTAGTATGTAACTACAGTGTATGTACACACTGGTACAGAGTATTTACTTGTGTATACTGGTGTAACTACACTCATGTAACAAACAACTGAATAGTATGTGTAAGTACAAATGTGTAACAGGACATTGGTAACAACACTAGGAAAGTACACATCTGTAACAAGAATTATGTAAGTGCATTGTGTAACAACAATATGTACTTGCAGATGTTTTCCCACTTCCACACCTGTTTGCGGATCATGTACTTGTGAACTACTATTCAGTGGGTTGTTACATGAGTGTAGTTACACCAGTAATACAAAAGTAAATACTATGTAAACGTGTGTACATACACTGTAGTTACATACTACTTACACATCTAATTACCATGTAAGTTCACAGGTATAAGCGACACAATATAAAGTGGGACCAATAATTGTGTATGTACAGTTGAAGTCAGAATTATTAGCCCCCCTGTTTATTTTTTCCTCAATTTTTGTTTAACGGAGAGGAGATTTTTTCAACAAATTTCTAAACATAATAGTTTTAATAACTCATCTCTAAAAACTGATTTATTTTATCTTTGCCATGATGACAGTAAATAATATTTGACTAGATATTTTTCAAGACACTTCTATACAGCTTAAAGTGACATTTAAAGGCTTAAATAGGTTAACTAGGCAGGTTAGTGTAATTAGGCAAGTTATTGTATAACGATGGTTTGTTCTGTAGACTATCGAAAAAAATATAGCTTAAAGGGGCTAATAATTTTGACCTTAAAATATTTTGTAAAAAATAAAAAAAAACTGTTTTTATTCTAGCCAAAATAAAACAAATAAGACTTTCTCCAGAAGAAAAAATATTATCAGACATACCGTGAAAATTTCCTTGCTCTGTTAAACATCATTTGGAAAACATTAAAAAATTAAGGGGCGGTTAATGATTCTGATTTCAACTGTAATACTATTTGCACCTTAGTGATGTATGACACTTTTCAATAAAATTAATGGCACAATGAAAGAAACATAAATACTTTTATACATAAAAATGTATAATAGATCTTAAACCTCTGTACTCTACAAATATAAGTCTTCAGCAGGGATGATGTAAGTTTAAGGGGGAATGGGGGAGTGACTGAGTGAGAAAAATATGAAAAACAATATGACATTTGTATATTTTTACAGACAGATTATATGGATCCTACTCAAAACTAACTAAATTAATATTTAAATTCATTCATTCATTTTCTTTTCGGCTCAGTCCCTTTATTAATCTATGGTCGCCACAGTGGAATGAACCGTCAACTTATCCAGCATATGTTTTACGCAGCGGATGCCCTGGGAAATATCCAAACACACTCATTCACACACATGCACTACGGACAATTTAGCTTACTCAATTCACCTATACCGCATGTCTTTGGACAAACCCACGTAAACATGGGGAGAACATGCAAACTCCACACAGAAACGCCAACTGAGCCGGGGCTCAAACCAGTGACCTTGCTGTGAGGCAATTGTGCTACCGACTGCGCCACCGTGCTGCCCTAATATTTAAATATATTAAATAAACATTATATGTTCATGGAGAGCCCAGCAGCGGATCCATGTCAAGGTTATATTGCAGCTAATAAAACACATAAATTCAAAATAAAAAAAACATAGTATTTTTTTCTTTTTTATTTCAATATAGATACTTGAAGTGTTCAATTTATAATATAAAATATCAAGTATAGTGGCAGTACAGTGGCTTAGTGGTTAGCACTGTCGCCTCACAGAAAGAAGGCCACTGGTTCGAGTTCTGGCTGGTCAGTTGACATTTCTATGTGGAGTTTGCATGTTTTCCCCGTGTTGGCGTGGGTTTCCTCTGGGTGCTCCGTTTTCCCCCACAGTCCAAACACATGGGATGAATTGAATAAACTAAATTGCCTGTAGTGTGAATGAGTGTGTATGGGTGTTTCCCAGTACTGGGATGCGGCTGGAAGGGCATCCGCTGCGTAAAACATATGCTGAATTAGTTGGCGGTTCATTCTGCTGTGGCAACCTCTCATAATTCAGAGACTAAGCTGAAGGAGAATGAAAAATTGAATGAATGAATGAATGAATGAATGAATGAATGAATGAATGAATGAAAATCAAGTATATCCAATATAGCACAATTTAGACACAAAAAAATTCTGTGAAACATACTGAACGGAAATCATAAAATAAAAGATATTCATTTGTTGTTGATTTAGCTTTTTAATACTGTTGGCTGATTTACATCAGTGATTTGCCAGTAATTGATGAATATATATATAATCATTTAATTAAAAAAAACTGATAAAATAGCATTTCATTTATAATTGAGCCAAAAAAATGCCAATTCAAAATGCCAATTTGGTGTCAATTTTGTTTGTAAATTTTGTGTTTTGATCAATGTTTTCCACTTTTGTTGGCATGTCTAGCAAGAACTTAGTATTGTATTAAGCACATATTCCCTGTATCACCAAAGCTTTCTCTATTTTGTTATTAAATTGTTCTGCTTTCTCTGAAGTTTGTCTGAATACAATTCTATGAGGTTTCTAAATGCAGACAAGCTGCCTCCACAATCAATGCCTGATGGGGCAGACAGTCAACAAGTCAGCATAGCAGCCATTTATCAAAAGTGTCGAAATGAGATCCTGACCTCTTGTGCCCTACTACCCTCATCCTGCCATGGCCAGTTTAAGTTGACCTTAAGTGGGCTTTTATGTGGAGATTTAGAAGCAGAAATAAACACATATACAAATAAGCACTGAGTTTATTTGTATTAATTCGGGAAAGTTTCATTGTATCGTTTCCAGGTTTAACTAATGCCATCTAATCACAATTTAATATGTTACATTTTAAGTTTGATTCTGCTTTCACACGTCTAATTAATAATGAATGCGACACTGTAAAAGCAATGTCCTGGCTGGACTCGTCAGACGAAACCCTGGCCTACTTCCTACTAAATGCATGTGTAGTAAAAGATGTAAAAGTTTTTGACAGAGAGAGAGAGAGAGAGAGAGAGAGAGAGAGAGAGAGAGAGAGAGAGAGAGGCTGTGTGTGTGCGTGTGTGTTGGTGTCCAGCCGAGACGCTGTCATAACTGCCAAGAAGCCCCAGCAGAGCTTTCTATTTTAATACCCACATAAAATGTATCATGCTAAATTTCAGCTGAAACAGAGAGCTGGAGTCGAACTCTCAGCAGGGCTCTGCTTGTTTAAAAGCACTAAAAGCAGTCGAGACTAATGTTTGGGTCGTGTTTGAAGACATGCTGGCAGGATTATAAAACAGAGCAGACTGCACAATGGCCATTATGGCCACAAACTCCATTTTAAATGTATATTTAGAATCTAAATAGTTGAGGACAAACTTATTAGCCATCATGGCCTTGGTTCTTTAAGTTTGGCTGGAATAAATAAAAAATATATTACAAAAAATATATAAAAACTGCAAAGGTTAATATTATTAGCCCTATTACTTGTACTAAACTACTAAACACACTATTATCATCTGGTGTCTAGTTAACCTAACTTGACTAGTTAACATAATTAACCTTGTTAAGCATTTAAATTGCACTTTAAACTAAATACTATATCTTGTAAAATAACTAATATAATGATGTGCTGTCATCATGACAAAGACAAATAAATTAGCTATTAAAATTATTATGTTTACAACTATGGTGAACAAAATTCTCCTCTCCATGAAACAACACTTGGGAAATATTTGAAAAGGAATTTACATTTCAGGAAGACTAATGATTTTGTCTTTAACTGTACAGCATATATTTCAGCACTGTTAATCTACAGTGTAACAACAATGTGCTTGTTCAAATTATCAGTCACAATCACTAGCAATCCAGGCTTGAAGATCGGTGAGAATCAATCACTTTCTTTCAGGACTACAAATCTGTCATCATATGGACTACAAATCCTGTCATGCACCACACTCACACCTGTTCCAGTTTCCCACTGATTACTAACACACACAGCTGAAGCTGTTCAGAACTGATTACATGGACTTTAAAAGCAGCACAGACACACACACCAGTTGCTGAGTGTTTACTGTGTGACATTATGACGTGGGTTTCCTTTGCGGTGTATGCTACCTGTCTTTTGACCATCCGCCTGTTTATCTACCCCGACTCTGGATTGCCTGTATACATCTGTTTGTTCCTGTATTGACCATTGCTTGCCTTACCATTCTGTTAAATAAACCCTGCATTTGGATGCGCATCTCCGTTGTCAGCATCACATTACATTATCACATTACATAGTCACATTATCTAAAATTCTAGAAAAACTTACTAAATACATAAATTGAAGAAAGTTTATACTAATTTTAAATAGATGATTTCTTTGATTTGAAATAAAGTTTGGGCAAGGGTACTGTGTTTTACTGAAGTTAATGGGGAAAGGTCTAGAATCTGAGGCTAGAAAGATCAAGATCTCTATCTTTAAAATGTTATCAGTTAATGTTTAAAAGTCAGTTTCCCTACAGAAAATAATAAATTAATGGACTTTTACTTCCAGAACCTTACAGGTGTACTTTATGCATCTATAGCCACGTTTATATCATCAGTAATTAAGAGTGCTTATGAAAAGGATATAAAAAAAACATGACAGGAAGAGGTAATTTGTTAAAAAAAATAAATAAATAACAACAATTTTATTGCGTTAGAGCAGGGGTGTCCAAACTCGGTCCTGGAGGGCCGGTGTCCTGCATAGTTTAGCTCCAATTTCCTTCAACACACCTCCCTGGATGTTTCTTGCATACCTAGAAAGAGCTTGAGCTGGTTCAGGTGTGTTTAATTGGGGTTGGAAGTAAAATATGTAGGACACCGCCCCTCCAGGACCGAGTTTGGATACCCCTGAGTTAGAGCTTAAATAAACATAATAACGCAAACACAACATTACACATGCATATTAATACAGTTGTTTTGTATCAGTTAAATCAGTTGACTATTGAAATTCTAAATTTTTAACCCAACTGGTTGAGTTATTAAATAACCCAATAAAGGTTTAAAATAACTCAACAAAGCACCAAATATTTTTAACTCAGCCATTTGGTTAAATAAATAACTTTTTAGAGTGTGGCATCATTAGATGTTTGATCAGTTTAGGCATCTGTATAAAACAACAGTTGAAGCATAAAAATATTTAAACAATAAATATGCATTAAATATCTAAACAAAATATCCTATCATTATTGTCTGATAAAGTAATACAATATTCGAAAGAGGAGAACATAGGAGCGCTTCATGGAATTTACCGAACCTCAGCGAAAACATAAAATATGATATATATATAGGTGACGCAGTGGCGCAGTAGGTAGTGCTGTTGCCTCACAGCAAGAAGGTCGCTGGTTCGAGCCTCAGCTGGGTCAGTTGGCGTTTCTGTGTGGAGTTTGCATGTTCTCCCTGCGTTCGCGTGGGTTTCCTCTGGGTGCTCCGGTTTCCCCCACAGTCCAAAGACATGCGGTACAGGTGAATTGGGTAGGCTAAATTGTCCGTAGTGTGTGTGTGAATGAGAGTGTATGGATGTTTCCCAGAGATGGGTTGCAGATGGAAGGACATCCACTGTGTAAAACATATGCTGGATAAGTTGGTGGTTCATTCCGCTGTGGCGACCCCGGATTAATAAATTGACTAAGCCGAAAAGAAAATGAACGAATGAATAAATATATATATATATATATATATATATATATATATATATATATATATATATATATATATATATATATATATATATATATATATATATATATATATATATAGTGAAAGCTTTAAAATCAATGAAACTCAACGAAAAAAGAAAACAAAAGCTTATTTATTATAACCTAATCTTATGTAAAAAATAATTAAAGGCGCATTTATGGCGCATCAGGAAATTCATCTTTGTGACACGGACTATATATATAAAATAAATACATGATCAAAATAATGGTAAAAATGTAAACCTGCATATTTTAAAACAATGTTATGACGTATTCGGTACAGTGGAGTTTGTTGTTTGATGCACCACATGGTGGATGTTCTGTGAAGCACAACACATTTATTTCAATTCCAAGGAGAAGGTGACCGAATGCTGCGGCTGACAGCAGAACGAAGTGAGGCAAGCCACGCTAAAAAACGGCCCCATCTGCATGTCTTACAACACCAATATATATTTTTGGCTACTTTATTCACATTTGCTCTGCAAATAATAGTAATTTCTTTAATAATAATAATGATACATTTATTTCACAAAGATGGGTTACTGGATAAGTTGGCGGTTCATTCCGCTGTGGCGACCCCGGATTAATAAAGGGACTAAGCCAAAAAGAAAATGAATAAATGAATAATATATTTAGAAATACTTTCTATAATTAAAATGATTCAAAAAACATTAACACAATTTTATTTACCACATATAATTCACCAACCTTCAAAGACAAAGTGTAGAATTATTTTATTATATTCACAAACTTTTATGTGGGTTTAAAGTTATAAACAAGCCATTTTGAGGTCAAAATCTCTTTTAGAAATGACTAGAAATTTGAATCATTGACTCATATGTGATTTCAAGTGAATATGTTATGACCTAAATACTACTTTTATAGTGAATAAAATCGTTCAACATCAGTGTTCACCTAAATAAAGTTTTGTAAAGGTATCATTTTGTAGAGAATAAGGTAACACTTTATTTTGATGGTCCATTTGAGAATTAGTTGACTGCCTGCTTCATATCTGTTGATACTGCTCCTTCAACAGACATTTTACTGACTATAAGAAACTTTGCAAGTACATGTCAACTTACACTAACCCTAACCCCAACCCCAAACCTAACAGTATATTTATAATCTAATGAGAATTAGTTGGCATGTAGATGCAATGTAACAAAACGACCATCAAAATAAAGTGTGACCCTGTAAAAATGATCCATAAATTAGCAGTTCATGTTTTTATTTATGCTTTTGAATTGCATTATGGGATCTTGATCTTTCCTCCAAAAGCTTTTGATGTTAAGAAGTTTGAAGAGTGAATTATGTTGACATTTTTAATAGTTTGAAGGGATATACCCGGCAGACACACAAGGTCATAAGACGTTAATATTAGGTTAGATTTAGGTCGCCAGCATCAAAGGATAATGTTATTTTGATGTCCAATAATGACGTGAAATGACATTGATATTTGGTTGATTTTAGGTTGTGTTAGAAATTGACCAAAATCCAACACTGAGTCACCATCTTACACCAACATTATATTAACGTCAAATACTGACCTTTATCCATCAGGTATGGCAATCAAAAACTAATGTCTAATAGACGTCATATTGTTAATGTCTGCACAACATCAAGCTGTAACATCATTAGACATTGATATTTGGTTGTTTTAAGGTTGCGTTGGAAAGTAACCAAAATGCAACGTCTGTCCAACATTGGTCATTGACGTCGACCTGATGTTGAGTTCTGACGTCAACTCCATTTTCGTTTCCAAACAAAATGCCACATCTCATAATGTTGGGGTACAACGTCAATCCAATGTCATGTTAACATACTGTGCCTGCTGGGTATTGTCTCTATTTGTGTTGTAAATTACGGTAAAAAAAAAACCTGGTAATGGCCAGTACATTTTCTGTTATTTTACAGATAATAAATATATTACTTATTAAACAATCTCTTGTCTCAAACTACTAAAATGCCAATAAAAATCACTTTGTTAATCTGCTGTGTTGAATTTTCAACATCAGAAGTCAACTGTAATTCAATTCACAACCATAAATAAACAGAAAACAACAAAATATGGATGTTAATTACCTGACATTTTTTACAGTGTAGAAACAAGTGTGATTGTTAAAATGAGCAAACAAGGAAAACAACTATTTTCTCTGCTCTTTTACAGGGTTGTGATTCCCTGAAAACAACAGAACCCCCAAACGCATTGACTTGAACTGCTCAGCTTTGTAAGTGCCTGTTAGAGGCATGAAGACTATAGCTGGGCTGCACTACTGGCCGACATTGCTGTACCCAGTCAACCAGAACCTCAACTTGGGATAATGGAGACTGCAAATCAGACAGTGACTGAATTCTCTGGTGCAGGACAAACTCTGGCACCTCTCTGCACAAGCCGCTGCTGTGGACTGCTAAATCGAACACTGGCCATCATGTTCATGGTCAGTTTGGCCTTTGCCATTGTGGTGGGAAACGTGGTGACACTTACTGTTTTCATGCAGACCCGGCATTCTCGAACACCACAGGGCTACCTCAAAGGTAAACACAATTATATCTGCATATTGTGTATGTTTGTGTGTGCACATTTTGTCACACTTTTCTCTTCAGATGAAAACTCTATTGCAGTGGTCTCTTTGTGATGAATTACAAGAATATTTTGAACATTATTTTATTGTTTGGCCAAACTGCTAAAATAATTTTTTTATTAAATTTGGATTTTTTAAAGTACAATAATGGCACATTTATGTTTCACCACTAGAGGTCGCTTATTCAAAACAATAATAAAGTCGCGCTTGTGCCAAACCTTTTGACCTACTTAAAACACTTGTGTGTTTCTGTTTTACACGTTTATTTTTGGCAACAGAATCTGCAACCTATACTGAATGAGTGGCTTACTAAACCCTCAAACTACTACTTCTGCATTTATTCAGATTCACAGTAATGGTTTCTAAATAAGTAAAAATGGCAGATTTCTCCTAATTTAAAAGACTGGGTCTCATTCAATAATAATTGCGTACATTTTTCATTTATACGCACATTTGAACTTCTCACGAAAACTTTGTGAAATTGCAAACTGAGCTGCATCCAATGCAATGCGCACACCTAACCCCGACCTTGACCTTACCCCTCACAGTGACTTCACTGCTCCATTTAGTGCATTGTGTCTGACATTGCAAGTTAAAGACTTGCAGTTTCAGCTTGCATAATCAAGACTGCATCCCATAATATTGGGAAACTTTTCACCTAATTCACAACACGTGCGTATGCACATTTCATGCATAAGTTTGTGCGTATGCATGGTTAGTTGAATTTGATTAATTTGGGCATTTTAATGCAAAAAAAACACACTTGTGTGTCTTTAAGTGATACATGCTTTTGCTACCTGATATTAAAATTGAAACCGTAGTTTATTGACCAATTCTCACTATTTAAGGTGCTGTATGTAAGTTTTTGACTCTTCTAAAGCATACAAATACCATAATTTGGGTAACACTTTACAATAACAGTACATGAATAATGATGTATTAATGTGCAAACTAAACATTACTTTATTATGAATTAATGATGAGTTAAGGTATGCACTAATCATGAACTAACTTGAACTACAACATGAGTCACATGAGTTCATGTGTGAATAACGGCTACCTTAATTACTTGTTAATACATGTTGTTAATTAATGTATTAGTTAACATTTAAGTTTAAGCTAAATGTAACCAACATGAACTCATGAGCTGTTAATGTATGATTATGTCATGACTTTACTTGGAGGGACACATCATCATTAACTCATGCTTAACTACTCATGAACTTCTGTTCATGCTGACGTTGACAGAACACTTTTCTATTGTTATTCAGTGTAAACTTACTAGTTGGACGTGCATAAGGAGTTCATGAGTAGTTAAGAATGGGTTAATGATGATGTGCCCCTTCAAGTAAAGTCACAACATAATTATATATTAACATATCATGACTTCATGATGGTTAAATTAAGCATAAACTAATGTGGTAATTAATACATTAATTAACAAACAATCATGTACTAACAAGTAATTAAGGTAGCCGTAATTCACACATGAACTCATGTGACTCATGTTGTAGTTAAAGTTAGTTCATGATTAGTGCATACATTAACTCATCATTAATTCATAATAAAGTAATGTTTAGTTTACATATTAATACATCATTATTCATGTACTGTTATTATAAAGTGTTACCATAATTTGTTTGCAGATATTTAGAAAACATGCTAAGTGAACATTCTTGTCAGATATTCTGCTTTGAAACTGTGTTTTACGTGCCAGAATGGCTGTCTTTGCTTTGGTTCTTTTAACCTGCCCAATGCCAGTTTATATTTCAGCAGCCCAGGTAGCCTTGGTGGAAAATCTCGTATTTCATTCATTCAGCCAGAAACGCTCTTAAAGTATGCATCCGTGACCGAAGCAGACAGTAGCAGACCCCGAAATAAACGTAGAGTTCCACATAAGTTTATTAATTAGCAAATGCTATAAATAATATGAACGTAAACATTGGGTAAGCAGGTTACACTGTAACCGCGTGTCCTAACTAAACACTACCTGACGAGATACGCAGTGATAAGAAATTTGCCTGTTTGCACCATGAAACACGACAAACATTTAAATACAGCCATTCAGAAGCACAGAATATGCACTCACTCACAAAATGGTAAGGTTTATAATCTATTTAATACATATTACCTTTATTAAATGTACATGCTGAATCACTGATATGTGTTTGGTTCTAAAGTTCAAACGGTTTATTTTATTTTCCAGATCTGAGGTGAACTATCTGCTGCTGCTTTTTTAGCATGGCAAGAAATTTCATGTAAAATGGCATTTAAACTCACATTATTAGAATTTACCACTGAATAAAGCACATGAAGTGTACCTAAGGTGATCATTGTCAGCTTTCTGTTGTTCAGCTGCAAGAAATAGAAGCTAATATATCAATTTGAGGTGTTGGTTAGGACAAAAACTCCTTTTAATATGAAAATGTTCCTTCTATCGTGTGCTATTGACACCGTCTCGATAGTCAGACTCGCTAGTCGTCAATCTGGCAACCTGCGCTTGTGCTTGGTTTGTTCGGTCACGGATACCATACTTAGTTCAACCACTGGGTATCAAACTTACTGCACCTTTAACTAGTGGCTTACTCCCAGCCCTTTATTTAAAAATTGGTTGTTTATTAATACTTTTTAAAGTGCATATTCAGCATGATCTTATTCTACATCACAAACCACACAGTATACCCAATACCTAAACCCAGCTACTACCTTAATAACTATTAATACGCAGCAAATTACAATCTTACTGAGCTAATAGGTAATGGTTTGTTAATGGCAAGAATTGTACTATAAAATAAATTGTGACCCATTATTAACATTGCTATGACATACTACATACATACATTTATCACTGCATATAGTGCTTTACATATTTTTTAAAGTGAAGTTTATTTATAAACTAGTTTTGAGAGGATCACATGCTTATAATTGACCTCTGCTGGTCCCGCATTAGCTATCATATGATTTTCCAATCAGATGAATCCAAACTCACTATAAATAACCAGATTTCCTTACCTAAATCCAGGGGTTTCCAAACTTTTCAGCCCATGACCCCTAAAATAACAATGCCACTTGTGAGCCCCAAATTCTTTTTAGGTGGTTATACATATGCAAATATTGCTCATACAACAATAGTCTTATATAAACACAAAAAGTGCAACAGTCTAACAACCATATCATTTTTATAATCATGTATTACTTTGTTTAATATTAACCTCAACTAAAGAGAGTAGTGTACACAATGTTTTCAGCACAAGTCTATTCTTGGTTTAATTTTGGAGACCGCCACTCAGATCATTCTCAATGTTCTGTTGTGGCCTGTAGGCTATTTTTTATGTATTTGATTGCCATAAAGGTGTGATAAAATTTAACCTGCTGCTATAAAATCAATCTGCTGCAGCTGACACTATTGCTGTGTTGTTAATCTAATGTAAACACACTAATCCTATAAAAGAAATATGAAAAATAAAAGCTGATGGCTTTTCATTTG
Organism: Danio kyathit; assembly: GCA_903798195.1. Lineage (NCBI taxonomy): Eukaryota > Metazoa > Chordata > Actinopteri > Cypriniformes > Danionidae > Danio > Danio kyathit. The sequence continues at coordinate 72,995,156 of LR812525.1, read as the reverse complement.
CATGTTGTTTTTTTACTGTTAAAAACTACTATTTTTATCTTCTGTGGGTTATGGTTAAAATATAGTAATTCTAATAGTTTAATAAAATTTATTTGACTTTATTAAATCACCAATCGACCCCCTGCCATTGTCCCCCGACCCTTTTCTTTGGGAACCACTGCCTTGGTTCAAGGTGAAGATGACTATCCACCTCTACCCCTCTCCCTCTTTCCTAGACTAATCTAGGGCAGGGCAGCTAGGTGGCTCAGTGGGTAGCGCCATTGCCTCACAGCTAGAAGGTCGCTGGTTCGAGTCCCGACTGGGCCAGTTGACGCATCTTTGTGGAGTTTACATGTTCTAACATGTAACATGTGTACTTTGGTTTCCTCCCACAGTTCAAACACATGCAGTATAAGTGACTTGAATAATCAAATTGGCACAGTATATGAGTGTTTTAGTACTAGGCATTCACCGCATAACCATTTGCTGATATAGTTAGCTGTTCATTCTGCCGTGGCAACCACTAATAATAAAGTAATTGGCTCAGGGAATGAATTCGGGGAAGCTCACAAGACCTACCTGAGCTCAGACTCCTCTCTCTCCCAATGAAATGGGAGGGAGCCCCGGGCTCAAGGATCTTCTGAGCTCAGGGCTTTCTTCCGGGACAGCATGCAAAACACACTTTATTATCAATTATCAGCTAAAAATCATCCTGTCTCCTGACATAAGGTAAATTAGATTTAAGTGACTTTAATATTACTTTTACATGTTCATATTTTATGAGAGTGCCATAACATAAGACATTTCTTACTTTTAGCTTTCCATGTGCACATTGGTATATTCTGTCCTGCGATGTACACAGCAATGGGCTATCAGCACAGCAACAACAAGTGTTTTTCAGTCACCAATAAACTTCTAGTGAAACGTTAATGTGACTATTTTTAATTTTGTAGGGATTATTTACAGTTTTAGTTTGCAGTTATATCAGCAGAAGCCAGCTTCAACACTCGCAATGAGTTCCTAGGCTCCTCTGCTTACAATCACAAATTAACATAAATTATACTCTCACATAACGTCATTAACTGCGCCATACATATAGGTGTTCTAACCTGATTGGTTAAAACACAGATAGACTAAGAAAATTTCCATGTGTGTGCGTGCATACAGTTCTGAACAAATGTCTTAAGCGTAAACGTCAGACGTCCAAAAAACTGTTTAGAATTGACTCCAGACCTGTGAAATGGATCCACAATCAAATGGAACACACACACTTAAAGTACAATCTGTTTCTTACCAAGGCTGAGTGTACTCTCAGCCGTCTTTATCAAAACTGGTTAAAACCCGGTATAATCTACATTCAGGCAGTTATATTCTTACTACATAAAGTCTATCTTCAATAAAAAGTAAAAGAATTAACCATAAAAATAGCAAAATCACTTTAGACATTTTAGATAGTATTAACTCATAGAAATAACAATAGAAACTTGTTATTTGTTTCCAGTACTCTTCAGTTCCATTCTAGGTCTCCATGACCTCTGACCTAGTTTGGTGGCTCCTGAAAATAGTTACAAAGAGACAGGCAAATGCACTGAACATTCTTATAATGTGTTAACTTTATTCATTATTCAATAATCATCTTTAATAAAAAATAATGAGAAACAGGATGATGAGAAAAGGATAAATGGTTTCTTTTACATCATTGATAAGGTAATTTTAATTAAAACATAGTAAGTTAAATAAACGTAAGCATTCATTTAGTTGTTCAAGTGTAAAAAGAGATGAACGTCAAATGCCATGAGGAGCAGAAGGCGAGCACTGAAACGCCACTGAAATTTTCATATTTAAAACACACGATGTGGAACAATGAAAATTTAATGCAGTGCTTCTTGTCCGTGCTGACTCACTTTGTATCTTATATCAATTGAAGATCATTGATTTTTAAAGTAACCAGATCATAAACATGGCAATTTTATAATGGCATGACAGTTTACCAGAAGCGTTTGGGACTGAAAATGAAAAGTGTGCGTATACCCCATTGAAAACTTCTCAAAAGATTACATCATGCAGATCTCTAGTGAATGTGAAAAAGTGTGATGTATACTAAGACAATCTGTACATTTGTCTTGCAGTGTCCCTGGCCATCGCAGATATGATGGTTGGAGTCTTAGTGGTCCCATTTTCAGTATACACTGAAATCTTTCTGATGGCGAGCAGCAATCCTCCGCTGTGGTACCAGGGCATCTCAACAGCGTCACTGGAGGATGGATCGGGATCATGGCAACCCTGTATGCTGATCGGTCCCGTTTTTGCCGGATGCACTTTTGTCTCGATTACTACGATCTTTTTGATGACAGTGGAGCGCAGCGTGGCAATCCTGCGGCCGCTGCATAAAGACACTCTTGTGACTCGGCATCGTACAATGTTCTTAATCCTCTTGTCCTGGGCAGGCAGCTTCCTACTGGCTATCTCTCCACTCGTGCTGAGCAACAGCTTCACTCTGGAGTACAACGAATGCAGCAGAATGTGCAACTATGCACCCTTACTAGTAAGAAATCAACTGCCTCCAGATGCAAATATCCTTCTGTTGTTTCCAGCCTTTGACTTCAGTTTGCTCGGTGGCACGTTAGCGGTCAATATCCTGTCTTTCACCAGTATTCGCCGTTACTCCCGCAAACGGAAGCTGCTGTCAGAGGGAAGTCTTGGCATAGACGCAGGAGCCGGAGGGTGTCCCATCAGACCCTCTTTTTCCGATATCAAAGCAGCTAAAACTATTGGAATCCTGACCTTTGCCTTCACAGCCTCATTCTCTCCAATTGCAGTATTTGTGCTGGGGAACGTTGTGGGATACACCTGGTGCAACTTCTCCTTTTTTGCATTTTGGATTCTGACCGGTAACAGTTGCTGCAATGTAATTATTTACAGTGTTCGGGACCATCGTTTTAGGAAAGGGCTGACTTTGCTCTTCCAGCGGAACAGATCACAACCTCACTCTGAGAAAAGCTGAGATTTTTGAACAAGAGTCGGACATTGGCTGGCACTGACTACACTTTCTTTATCTGCCATCACTTTGGCCTTGAGAGATTACCAGTTGTTTTTTCAGGATCTCTTTCACGAATGGTTCAGGGACAAACAATATGCATCATTCCAGGGATTGTGGCTGTTGACATTATGTTTTATTGCTAAATATAGTCTTGATTAGCATATCTTTACAGTTATTTATTTTTTTATTCAGTGTAGATTATTATGTTAATAGATATCACCATGTTTTAATGTATGTATGACAACAGATGGATGCCTTAACTATTGGTTTGTGTATCTAACATGAACTGTAAAAATAGTGTGGGACATTTTTGAATGTGATAAAACACCTCACTTATTTTTCAATGAAAAGATTACTTCTACTTAAAATATGAAAATATTGATCTGTGAAATTAGGTCAACACAGGCTCATTGTGGATACGTACCCCAGTCTACATTTCTGGAGACCACGAAATATGTACTCAGAGGTACGTCTGGCTCCATTTTGTCTGTAAAACTAACGATATGGCGCGATATGACACCATGACCGTTTCTATTCCCTTTCATGCTACCGCTGATTGCTTACCTCTGTGTGGGCGGAGTTGACAACAGAGTTTGAGTCAGGCACAGAACGGTTTTAGAAACCAGGTAAAACAAAAGCAAAAAAAATAAAATTAAACAACAGGCTGAAATCACTGGTGAAATCACGTGGCTGCGAAGACTTTTCTTTTTCTAGATTGCTTTTGAAAACACTAGCGATTGGTTTTAAAGAAAGGGGTGGGTGAGTCTGCTGGTCAGTCGGTCGACTGCAAGCTGGCCTGGGGTGCGTTTCTGAAAACCACTGTTAGCCAACTAAGATTGCAAGTTCCGTTGTTACAAACATAGCTCATTGAATTAGCGTTTCCCAAATCCATCTTTCCAACGAACATTCGCAAACTGCGTCGCAAACTTGTACGCTTGCAACTACACCTCTAGAACTGTAGTTAGAAGCATAGTTCCTGGCTGTGTTCTATTCCCAGTTATCCCCTATGCCCTATTCATTTAGAACGTTACAGCATTTAAATGATTTAAAAAGAAACATTAAAGTCATCACTCTTAGGTGTAATTTGCTTTCAAGGTAATTTTGCAGTTCAGTTATAGCATACTTCTGTCAGGGTTGAGGTGTGGGGAAAAGGAGCGAGGACTCAAACGCAGGGAAAAATGGGTATTTATTAATAATTAAATAAAACAAACAGGAAAATAAACAACCCCGAGGGGGAAAACACTGACAAAACAAATAAACAAACCAAACTAGACTGGGCCCGCTGGCAGGGATCAAGACGGGGACACATCAAGACAATGCGATGTACGATGACGAACTGGCACAGGACAGCAGACATGAGGAGATTTTAAGCTGAAGTAAATTAACACAAACAGGTGAACATGATAAACTAATAATGGGTTAACAAGGAGGGTAGGGCTAGACAATACAAGACTAGAACACGCAGCCAATGAGAGAACTCATTAACCGCGTGTTCTCAAGACAACACAGGCACGCGATGCATGTAAACATGCACCACGTGCTAAACACAACACCAACAGAAGACTGAACACAAGACACGAGCACACGATAGATGAAAACATCTTACCGTGTGCTCACACATAAGCAACGCGCATGTTTCATCTCAGCGCCAACCGAAACCAAAACCAACCAGACTGAGACGCTGAGAATGAAACGGCGCGATGCCGACAGAACAAAACAAACACGAGTACGAGCGCGGTCCGCAAGCACTCATGAAAGCGCGCACACAGAGACACACACAATGACAGAAAACAAGTGCTCGACCCGAGAAAACTCGAGCCGAGCACAACAGGGCATGACAAGACAGAGCTAGTGTCCGGACTCTGCCACCATACAAGAATTTGCAAGACCAGAGTGGCAGAACCCTGACAACTTCATGTTGACAATTGTGTTGCTTTCGTAGTGCACTTGAAAACATTTATGCCTTTTTGAACGCAGCCATGGCTCATGACGAAAGCTATGTGACCTATTATTTAAATGCGGAATTTAATGGCTCCAAAGCTTGTGATAACAAAAATATATAGCATAAGTTAATGGTTTTAATTTATAGTAGGTTTTAAGTTATAGTAGGTTATTTATTAAATATCTGTACTATATATGACATGGGCCTGTTGGTTAGAACATTTCTGCAGTGGTTTGAATGTGTCAAATTGTAAAAGTAGACTTTAAAAAAAAAATTTAAATAAATAACCAATATCCTACTAAGCTTTTTTGTAAGTGATTTTATGTTTTAGAATAGAATATGTAATATTCTCAATAATATTTGTAAAGGAAACATTGGCCCTATATGTGCCATTTACATATATTTTAGTTAATATAAAAAACGAGTGCATGTTTTTACCAAAACTAATATTGGATTTTTTTTTAATGTGTGTGCGTGTAAAACAATATAACTTGCACAAAGAAATGATGGGGTTTTCTCTAAAGAAGTTGTTACCATCTCATTCAGAGCGTCATTATGGGCATTTTACGTTATAACTAACGTGGTTCAAACGATGGATCTGCGACAGAGAAACTGTCACTGTCACTACATTGTTCTTTTTCCAAACGATGCATCGTACTATGGTAGTTCAGCCGCGAGTTACGTCGTTGTTTGGGAAACGCACCCCTGGTCGGCTGAAGTGTATATTGTGCCCTCTGGGGCACAAAAGTATACACAACGATCCTGGTGGATTTGTAAAAGCAAAAACTGTGAGCAGATGTACCTCTGGTTATATATTTTGCAGTCCCAATAAATGTAGACGTGGGTACGTATCCACAATGAGCCTTGGTTGAATTAGGTATGTAATTTTGATTCTATGTAAGATCATTCTGATGGTCCTCTTTAGACCTTCTGTTAAGTATAAGAAACTAAGAGTATTGTGTATGTCAATACTCATGAATTAAGTGTGATGTCACCTCTTTATTCTTACTTTGATGGTCCCCCAACACACATTAAACTGACTATAAGTAACTTTGTGAGTGCAACACATTCTATCAACCCTAGACAACATCAGAGGTCATGGCTATTAAGGAGTAAGGGAAATGGTGGATAGAAGCAGGGCTTGATGCTTGATAAAGGAATCAGCAGAGTTTAAACCTGACAAGCATGCCAGGAAAAGAATGCAGGACAGGACCAGTGCGAGACAAAAAGTAAAGATGAGACAAAACAATAATAATAATAATAATAATAATAATTCCTTACATTTATGTAGTCTTTTTCTGGACACTCAAAGTGCTTTACACATTTTTGGGGCCAATCTCCTCATCCACCACCAGTGTGCAGCATCCACCTGGATGATGCAACGGCAGCCATATTGCGCCAGACTGCACACCACACAACAGCTGATTAGTAATTTGGCCAGGATCGGAGTTAAATCCTTACTATTTTTTTCAAAGGACATCCTGGGATTTTTAACGACCACAGAGAGTCAGGACCTCGGTTTAACGTTTTATTGGAAAGACTGCTCACTGAGCAGTATAGAGTCCCCATCAAAATACTGGGGCATTAGGACCCACAGAGACTGCAGATTGAGTGCCCCCTGCTGGTCTTACTAACACCATTTCCCGCAGCAACCTAGCTTTCCCATGTGGTCCCCCATCAGTGAGAAATAAAAAACTAATAACTTTAGACAAGAAATCTAATATCTATAATTTTATAAAAAAAAACAATAAAACAAGATCTGATGGCTGACAAAAAAGACAGCAATACAAAAATAGGTCAACATGTAATGAAAGCTAACAAAAATGGCACAAGAAAATAAAGGGGAATAGTAATAAACTTAACACAACTACTAGACAAGAGAGAAGGACAAGTTAATAAGCATATAATTCCAACCCTACTATTTCACACTCTCAAAGCATACAACAAAACAAACCAGCAACAACAAGAGAGCAGGAAGCACAATATACAGTATAGGGAGGAGCACAAGAGGACCAGGTGAACACAATCAGGCAAAAAGGGCTAAACCAGGAAGTGTGGTAACTGAAAACAAAGGCTACATTCCAGTCCATTTTTATCAAGGTAGTGGTGTAGTTGCATTTTTATTTTTCCAGTCCATCTGCTCACAATCGTGTTGCATTCAAGGACAATTCAGGTGCTGGAGTGGACATATGAAGCAGACTCGCTCCCTAGGTCAAAATCGAGAGATCAAGGGTATGCCCAAGTAACTTTCTTATTCACTTGAAATGGAACACACTTTAAACCTGCGGCAGGGATTCCCTGGGGGAACAAGGGAAGGGAAGTTTATGAGTGCGTGTCTATAAGTGTAGTGAAATGCAGCCAAAGCGGTAGGACAAGAAGAGCACATGCCCAACACAAGCACAAGACTAACATAAAAACATTAAATAATGACAAGACAGACAAGACTGTCAGGCAGGATCCTGACACTAATCTTTTAATAAGAGATAGTTGACATGTCAAAATTGCTTATAGTCAACTGAATCTCTAAAGGGACCATCAAACTAAACTGCAAACCCATTATAGTAAATCCTCAATTATAAAAAGCAGTAATATAGCTAAGGTACCTCTTGGGGGGATAAGCAACGGGGATGGTGTTATACTTTAGGTTCTGAAATAAAAAGCAGTTTGTAAATATTTTACCTTTGTAACAACTGGCAGACACTTATCACTGTGAAGTATATTGTCACTGCTACATATATTAATGATAGAGTGAAAATTCTGAATTTTTAATAAAAAAAATATTTGAAGCAAATGTATACCCTGTGTTCACTGAGTGTGGATAATAGTAGATGACAGGGCTAAAAGTCTGACAGTCTTCTGTTTAAATATGCACAGCCTCAGCAGCAGGACCACATACAGCTACTCAAGAGTACACACTGACTGCCTCAGGCTGTAACTTGTCCCTCACATTCAAAGCGTAAATAAAAAACTGTGGATATACCAACATAGGCTCATTCTGAACACGTACCCCTATATAAATTTCTGAAGATTGCGAATTATGTAGCCAGAAGTACGTATGGCTGCCTTTCGTCTTTAAAATGAACACTACGGGGTAATATGATGCCGTTCCTTTTCTCACTAGCAGCTGACCTCTTTCCTGCTATTAGCAGTTTGTTCAGTATTTTGCCGCATTTGTTGTTGGACTTGAGACATAAAGAAGAGCTGACCGTGATGACGGGGTTCGAGTCCGGTGAAGAACGGTTCCAGAAAGCAGATAAGACAAAAACAGAATCCAAAAAATGAACAAATAAATAACAGTTTGAGAATGTGGTAAAATCTGAAAACATGGTAAAAATCAGGGGGCTTTTTTTGTTCTGGATTTCTTTGGAAACACTGTCGGTTGGGTTTAGGGAAGTGGGCGGGTGGGTCAATTGGTGCTTTTGAAAACACTATTGGTTGGGTTTAGGAAAGGAGGAGGGTGGGTCAGTCGATCACTCAGTCAGTTGAGAGTCAGCTGACAGCGGCCTCTGATGGAACAGCAGGTGTGAATGGCACCCGTGAGAGAAATTTGAGATCTGAAAAAGCGTAAACACCAGCCTCTGATTGGATTCTCGAAAACAAAAACTGCAACAAAACAAAGTATATACGATATATAACACTGGGCTGGCTCTATGGAGAAATGTCACTTAAAACATAGTTTTATCAACAGCTTAAAATCCATGAAATTATTTTATTCAAAAATGTACGAACAGCGCTAAATGTAGCACTGGCTTATGGTCCTATGAGAAACACACATGTAAAGGTTTAGAAGCAACTAACTACAGAGGGTTTTACTTACTTCATTATTTAGTCAGTATACTGTTCCTGTATGAGTGGTCATACTGGCGAAACTCAGATGTAAGCAACAACATGGATTGCATGGTTAATGTTCTGAATATGTTGTTCTGCCTATTTATAATATCAAACTACAGAAAATATAAACACTTGGAAGCTGCTAAATCATATAGAGCAGTGGGCCTCAACCTTTTTATCACTGCAGAACGGTCAACGCTTGACAATTTTACGGCGGACCAGGGGGAGGGAGGGATGGGGCGGTGGTTCGTAGATTGCTAGGCGACCATCAACGAGGTCTCAGAGGATGACAAGCTGACAAAACATTGCTGCAGCTGTGATACAAGTTTTATTTATGGAGAAAATTACAAAGCACTGCAGTGTTTGTGTGTACTGTGTTTGTCTGAGATCTACCGACATGTGTATATTCCATACAAAGTATGAAGCTGATCAGTCAGTTCTTGTCATGTGACTCACGGTGCACTCCTGGCATTCGCCGGTGTGCAAGCCGCGGATCTCCATTGGAAATAACGAACTTGCGTGAACTCTAGAAAAGATGCAATATGCGAACGGCCCCTAAAAGGCCGCCATCATTTGCAATCTCCAGCAGTTGGTCTTCTTGAACAGACATGCTGGATTTACCTGATTTGTTGACAAATGGGTTGCAGATCTATTCCTTGGCAGTTCTCAGGTTTTTCACTGAGCCTTTTCCCCTTAGCAAAGAAACTTTTCAAAAACGTCTGTTTCTTACTTATTTTGCTACTTGTGGGTTAAATTTGGGTGCTCAAGTGACCGAGATGTAAGCAAAAGAATACGGTCATTTTTCAAAATAAACGTTTTTTTCAAAATAAAAAATCCTTCAGACTCAGATAATAAATAAAACGGAAATAATTAATGATTTCTTGTGCGGCCTGGTACCCCTTTATCCACGGACCAGTACCGGTCCGAAGCCCGGTGGTTGAGGACCACTGATATAGAGGACTTAGTAGCAGAGAAGAGTGGAATATTTTGAAAAACTGAATTTAAGAGCCTCTATTTTGCATTATAAAAAAATTATATTTTGTTTTTGGGGTCTCCAACAGCAGGCTGATATGCATGCAAGGTCAAGAAACACTTTCATTGTCTTGTATAATATGCATTTATTTTCACCTAATTATCCCAACGACTCCTATATGATTCGTTCAGCGATTCACTTGTTCCCAAACCGCTCCTTAGCGTGAGGCTAATCTGCAGTGATTGGTCTGATGACCCAGTCTGTTGTTATTGGTCGACTGCGTTCAGCACAAGACAGAGAGAAACGCCCACCACAGCTATGAAGTAGCACAGAGTATGTGAGAGATGTCACATTCAACCTCTCCAGACATGTTGATCTATCCACCTCTTGTTAAAACAGTCAATTGTCAACCCTTACAGTTAAAGATTTCCACTGAGCAGTATCAGGTGTAAAAATTAAGAAATGTAAGAAAACTTTTCATAAATAATATGTTAGTTTGTGTTTAATTTGCATTAGACCTTCTGCAATACTATATATTTTTAAACCTAACCATATGGAAAATGTGTACTGTCATGTTAGTGCCCTTTTAAACGTTGACTGACTCCTAATAACATACTGTATATAGGTATTACATTTCACAATATCCCCTGATGTATCATTCTTCAACAAAATAAAATGCTGCATCTCAATTAGTTCACCTAATCCTTTTGTTTAATTATGATTGTTATTACACTTATACTGTGGTGCTTTCCACATTAAAAGGCCATAAATACAATTTAATATTTTTCTATAACGTTTAACATTTACATTTAGTCATTTAGCAGATGTTTTTGTATAAAGCAATTTACAATTGAGGAGGCTTTCAGCAATTCAACAAGCCAAGGCAATACACACAAGAAGTACACAAAGGAACGGTTTGTGCTCAGAGAATTAAGTGCTAGAGTAATTGTCACGATCACCAGTGATCCAGCCTGTGCAGATCGCTGATAAACACACAGTATTGCATAGAACTACAAATCAGCCATTAAATGGACTACAAGATCTAGTCATGCACCACTCACACACCTGGCTTAGATCCTCATGATTGCAGTCAGACACAACTGAAGCTACTCATGAACTGATTACTAGCACTATTTATACAGCACACACAAACACTTCAGTACTGAGTCTTGTTGTACTGTTTGTGAACATTACAACGCGTTTTCCTTGCCTTACCTTCCGTGTTTTTGAACCTTGCTTTGCTTTGTTTGTTTTACCCATAGACTGTAAAAGATATGGACGTAGTATCCGTGACGTCACCCATAGGTTTCTGAACACTGCAAAAGGAGCTACAAGTAGGCGTGGCCAACCGGCGCCATTTTGTTCGCGCGTCATCGCACCAATCGCGGGAATACCAAACAAGGGCAAAGAGGCGGAGCTACAGACGCATGCTGGATTCTCTGCATTTTGCTTAGACCTGGCTTAGACAGTCTTTTTACTTTGGGAGAACGCTTAGTACTTCATTACCTGTGACTCGTTTGTGTTCTAACCACAAGTGCTTGGTTGAGCACTATATCAATAAAGTGTTTAGACTTGTAAAAACACTGTTGTAACACATTAAGCCACTAAACATTGTTCTTATGACGTTTTTCTACAGGAGAAAAATGTGAATTACTTCCAAACACTTAAAATATAGTCTGTGTTAGTAAATGCACGGCTGTTTATAAAATCCAGGCATAACACTATATGACAACACTTCAGACGACAGTTTTATAGCCTACAGCTAATCAATCTGTCAGATTCTGGAGTGCATTACAGGTCTAAAGAGAATTATCAATTATCTTAAATAAAACAAATACATTTATAGAGATGGTATATAAGTATATAATTTCACTCACCTGAAAAATGGAGGCAACTTGAACGGTTTGTGAGACACAATTAAGTGCACACAGCATGCTATAGTATCTGATAATTGCAGGAAATAATTCCAAAAGGCAAATGACTGTGTAAAGAAACATTAACCAAAACAAAAATACGATGTATATGCCGAGGTCAGCGGCTAATTAGCCAGAATCAGCTGTGACGAGACAGCGACCAGCTAGACCTAGCTGTCACTCAAGTGGCCACGCCCTTAATTATGCAAACTTAATATAACCTAATATAAACGAAACGGATGAGTTATAAAAAAATTCACCCCCCTCACAGATGTCATGAAGGGTAATCATGGCTATATGCACCAAAGCCATCTTTTGTACCTGGCTGTAAACATGTTTATCAGCTGTAAAAATGGCCAATTTACCAATGCAGTCAGAAAGCACTTGGATTTCCTGGAGCCAGCCCCCCAAGGCGAGTCGATGAATTGCAGTTTTAGTTACTTCCGTATTGGCTTCCTGAGGGAGAGCGGGAGGTTGCCGCTTGGTTTTACCCTGTCTGCTGCCTCCCTTTTGACAATCCGCCTGTTATATGACCATGACTCTGGATTGCCTGTATACATCTGTTTGCTCCTGTATTGACTGTTACTTGCCTGACCATCCTGTTTAATAAACTTGCGTTTGAATCCTCACTCCGTGTTGTCAGCGTCCGCTTCACATTACAGTAAGGAGGAGGCACACTTCATAAATGCACAGTGTTGAGTGATTATTGGAAAATGTCTGGTGCAAATGTGCAAAACTGGTGCAGGTGTCAGTTGAAATGTCAGAGAGTTAAAAGAGTGTACTTCGTACATGTGGTTTGTCAAGCCCACTCCCCTGTGTGAAGCACACTTAGAATTGCATGTTTTGAAATTGTTTTAGCAAATACACACCACCTGACAAAAGTCTTGTCAATTATCTAAGTTTTAGGAATAGCAAATAATAACTTGACTTCTAGTTGATCATTTGGTATCAGAAGTGGCTTATATGAAAGGCAAAGGCCTCTAGATTTACCAAAATAAAATATGATCATGCCTTGATTTTTAATGATTTAATTAGGACAGTAAGGTTTGACTTTGCTTAGACTAAAGTCTTGTCACTTGTGACCTTCTTTGCTTTCAGGAACTTTGATGTGGAGGCTGAAGTATGAGAAGGAGCGCTATCCTGCTGAAGAATTTGCCCTCTCGTGTGATTTGTAATGTAATAGGCAGCACAAATGTCTTGATACCTCAGGCTGTCGATGTTGCCATCCACTCTGCAGATCTCTCGCATGCCTCCATACTGAATGTAACCCCAAACCATGATTTTTCCTTCACCAAACTTGACAGATTTCTGAATCTTGGGTCCATGCAAGTTCCTATAGGTCTTCTGCAGTATTTGTGATGATTGGGTTGCAGTTCAACAAATGATTCATCTGAAAAATCTACCATGAGCCACTTTTTCAAACTAAGTCAATTTATTATTTGTTGCTCTTACAACTGGGATCAACGACAAGAATTCTGTCAGGTAGTGTAGTGAAATTCCACTTGTCATCAGACAGATGTTTTCCCTGACGAGTTTGTCACTTCTGTTACAGACGAACTGTATGCCACTTCATAACGATTAGTTAAGTGAACAAGAATAACAAAAAAAAAAAATTATACTGACTACCAGTCTAGAAACAGTCACAAAAACTCCTTTATAGACTTGCCTAGACATTATACTGCCACCTTCCAATTGGGTTATATTTTCTTATGACTCAGAGTCCCAAGATAAATGACAGCGAAACAGGCGAGGGCACGATCAGGCTGGAGGAAGCATCCGTTTACTGCAAGACCTCATGCTGGACTGCTTTAGGAAAAAAAACCTCAAGGGTGTGGAAGTTTGTGTCTTCTCTTTCTTCATCTCATTGGATCTTCCCCTGGGATTAGCCTGTGTGCCGCTCAGACTCCCCAGCATCAGCTCTGCACACAGGGTTGAAAATAACCTACAATTTGTTCACAAAACCTCTGGGTGCTGATGCGAAGATTAGTCACCTCCTCCACGCTTAACTTTTCTTCTTTAAAAATTTCACTATTTACTCACCCTTAAGTGGATCCAAACAGAAGCGGACTGGGAAAGCATTTTCAACTGGACAAAAGTAACTGTCAGTCGGGCCACATCTTATGTGATCTAGAGGGGGGGGGTGCGTGGCAGACCAGAGTCTCGGTGGCAGGCCAGATTGACCGTCAGGCCACCGGGAAATGTCCCGGTGCTCCCTATGGCCAGTCCGCCCCTGGTTCCAAACATTTATGAGTATATTTGTTATGTTGAACACAGAGTAAGTTTTTTCGAAAAGTTATTAAGAGATACAAAAACTGGAAACCATTGACATCCTTACAAAAATAAATACTATGGAAGTCATAAGGTAAGGTAAACTTTATCGTCCAACACAGGCTCATTGTGGATACATACCCCTGTCTACATTTCTGGAGAGAGCAAATTATGTAGCCAGAGGTACGTCTGGCTATTTCGTATGTAAAATGAATGCTATGGGGTGGTATGATACCGCCAGTAGCTTCTGTTCCTTTTCGCGATAGCAACTGACAGCTTACCTTGGTATGGACAGCTTTTCCGGTGTTACCAGTTTGCCCAGTAGCTCGCCGTGTACGTCGGCGGACTTGGGATGCGAAGCCGAGTTTACTGCAATGGTTTAAGTTGGCAAAGAACAATTCCAAAAAAACAGGTCAATCAAAAACTAAAATTACTAAGTAACAGGCTTTCTTTTTCTAGATTGCTTTTGAAACCAAGCAATGTTTAGGGAAGGGGGTGGGTTGGTCAGTTGCATTACAACAATCTGGCCTGGTCGGCTGAAGTGTATATTGCACCCTCTGGAGGATTTATGCAAGAGGAGGACGTGCAAGAAATTTGAGATCATCAAAAAAGTGTACACAGCGGCCACTGGCGGATTTGCTAAAACAAAAACTGCAAGAAGATGTACCTCTAGTTACGTATTTTCCTGTCCTCATAAATGTTGACCTGGGTACGTACCGCAATGAGCCTAGGTTATTGTCACAGGTGAGGGAAATTTGTCTTGAGTTCATAAACTCTGCTGCAGTCATCACACTTATCAATCAATGACAACAATAAAAACAAGCTACAGTAATAATTTAAGTTAAAATAAATTACTTCAAGTCGCCACTATTTAATAATTTTATGCTCACCAGGGAAAAAAAGTTTTTATATCAATTTAATCTGCAATGAAGGACGCTTTTCTTTAAACTATCTTCTCTTGTGTTCAACAAAAGAAAGAACATTAAACAGGTTTGGAACAATTGAAGGGTGAGTAAATGAAGACAATTTTCAGTTTTGGTACTGAACTAGTCATTTGAATGAAATCAATAATTTGTACATTGTACATTGTCAAAACCATGGACCATTTAGTGTTGAGACCATTTGAGGAGCTAAGATCAAGACAAGACCAGGGGGGTATTCCAGAAAGCAGGTTATGTGACATACCCGGGTAAGTTTGAGAGTAAGTAAGTGGATAACCTCAGATTTGGTTCCAAAATCGGAGGTAACTTCTGGGGTATGGTAAGTAGCCATAGCAACTTACTCGCTGAAGATAACCTGCTTTGTAGCAGGTTATGTTCCAGAGTTTGTCTGTTTCAGAGAGTTTACTGAGCATTGCATGCTCTTTAGATGATAATTTTGATGGACGTAGAAGCACAGATATACAGTTTTTTCATCGTGAGAGGGTTATAAGTGCTTAGTTCTTTTCATAATCAAATAAATATTTGAATGAGCGTTGTCGTTTTTCGAAAGAATCATTAATGTATTTAACAAACCTTTTCGAATCAAACGTGACAAATCGCAACGCAGGTCTGCGCTTACCAAGGTTAACATACCGCTCCGTGCAGCTCTTTGGCTGGAATCAAAGTCAGATGGTTCACCTCACCTTCTCCCTGGCTCTCCTTCTTCCGTGGAGGTTCCCCTTTTCCTATAGACGTTTCTCCAAACCTGTGGGGGGGGGGGGGGGGGGGGGGTGCAACTCAATGTTTTATGTTCGATCCACCTACATTTGTAAAAAGCAATTAAGGTAACCTAACTGATTTGTGTTGTGACAACATGAAGGTATCCGCTTGTTAAGTGTGATGTCACGCGAAGCGGCTTCCGGGTCCAATCGCTCTATCAAACTGTATGAGGAGACTCAACATATAATAAATGTTTACAAAGCGACAAAATACTTTCAAAAATCACAATCGATATATATATATATATATATATATATATATATATATATATATATATATATATATATATATATATATATATATATATATATATATATATATATAAACCATGTCTAATATCCAATGGCCAGAAAGTGATAAATTTTTTATATATTGTTGAAATATTGTTGTCTGTGATGCAGCAAGTCCAGAGACTGTTGTGTATACCATCAGTTTATAGAAAATTCACTTTAATGTGTCATATGACTAAAAAGTGGTCATAAACAAATATTTTCTCAATTCAAATGAGTTGCGGCTTAGACCCAGAAACAGTATTTCATACATCACGACTTAACAAGCGGATTGTCTGGAACCAAACATGTTTTAATAGTCTGCTTTGACACATGCTTTGTGTCCTTGTAATTTAAATAACTTAAAAATCATACTTAAGGGTATGTAATTAACAATACTTAATTTGCTGCAAGTTTTCTGTGAGGGTTGGGTTTAAAAGTAGGGTTAAGGCAATAAGGCAATATATTAAGTGTTTTTTACAGTATAAAATACATTGCGCCAGTGAAGAGTTCTCATAAACCACCAAAACAAATATGTGTGTTGTAAAAAAAATGTGTCAAAGTTATCCCTTCATACTTTTTTGTCTGACGCAAAAAAAGCTAATTCAAGAGTTCCCACTTAGATATGCTTAACGTTTATAGCAGGTTTGGCATGCTGTCCCGGGAGAGAACCCTGAGCTCAGAGATACTTGAGCCCAAGGCTCCCGCCTGGTCAATCAGCATATAAAAGGATCTGAGATCTGGTAGGTCTCGAGAGCTCCCCCTTAGAAAAGGGAGGAAAAGGAGGAGATGGTGTGGAAGGGGGGATTCTTCCAAAAACGAAGATAGAGCAGAAGGAGAAATCGATCCATTTATAGTAAGCTTGGATCACTCTGATTAGATTATTACTGATTACAGATGAGAAGCCAGTCATGCGCAATCATATCACGTGCTCCTCTCGAAATTAGTTTGTGAAACTTCACTTCTAGTTTGAAAATGGAGTTTGAAACTTTTGAATGTTTAATTTGTTCAATTCATCAAAACAGCTCATTCACTCATGTGATATAATAATAATAATAATAATAATAATAATAATAATAATAATAATAATTCCTTACATTTATATAGCGCTTTTCTGGACACTCAAAGCACTTTTACACATTGGGGGGTATCTCCTCATCTACCACCAGTGTGCAGCATCCACCTGGATGACGCAAAGGCAGCCATATTGCGCCACACCGCACACCAGCTGATTGGTGGAGAGGAGACAAAGTGATGAAGCCAATTATGCTATGGGGATGGTTAGGAGGCCATGATGGACAGAAGCCAGAGGGCAGATTTGGGCAGGTTGCCGGGGTTAAACCCCTACTCTTTTTCGAAGGACATCCTGGAATATTATTTTGCAATAATATCATGACCTTTGTGGCCATTTGTTCAATAACATTCTTTGGACATAACACATTTTTAATCACTCACTATGTTGTATATTTTAAAATTACAGTACCTGGCTAACCAAATAAAATGTAAATCAAAGTGACCAATTTATCCATCTGTGGTTCAGGGAGAAAATATCATTCAATTTCAAGAACATATTTGAAATGGATTTAAACCTATAGGTCCTGTCAATTTTGCTTTTGAAGAAGTGTGGGGTAAGTTGCACTGTGGCTCAGTGGTTAGCACTGTTGTCTCACAGCAAGAAGGTCGCTGGTTCGAGCCTCAGCTGGGCCAGTCGGCATTTCTGTGTGGAGTTTGCATGTTCTCCCTGTGTTCCTGTGGGTTTCCTCTGGGTGCTTCAGTTTACCCCGCAGTCCAAAGACATGTGGTATAGGTGAATTGAATGAACTAAATTGGCCATAGTGTGTATGGGTGTTTCCCAGTACTGAGTTGCAGCTGGAAGGGCATCCGCTGCGTAAAACATATGCTGGATAAATTGGTGGTTCATTCTGCTGTGGCATACACTGAAATAGAGACTAAGCCAAAGAAAATGAAGGAAGTAATATAGTGGGGTATGTTTGATAATAAAGCTAAACTCTGTATTTCATTAATAGTTTGCTTTTACAGTCATTCTTATTACTTAAAATGTTTGCAGGCCATGTGCAAATTTCATCCTGCAGTTGTGAATTGATAGCCTGGAGAATAATCCATATGGCAGCTGTAGGAAGAAGCGATGAAGATATGAGAAAGCTTCTCACAGAGAACATTCAGTTCCTGTGTACTCAGTCACAGGCTTATAAACACACATCTGTCTTTCTGATGGTGATTGTGTAAAATGAAATATATTCAGGGAAAGTGTGCTTTACAAATACACTACCTGACAAAAGTCTTGTCGCCTATCCAAGTTTTAGAAATACAAATAATAACTTGACTTCTAGTTGTTCAATTGGTATCAGAAGTGTTTTAAATGAAAGGCAAAGACCTCTAGATTACGCTTATTTTACCAAATAAAATATGATCATGCCTTGATTTTTAATGACTTAATTAGGATAGTAAGGTCTGACTTTTTACTTAGACAGAAGTCTTGTCACTTAACAGAAATAATGTACAATATAGAATATAAAGTAAAAAGAAAAGAAAAAGAATGAATATTCTGTATGACTCCCATAAGCCTGGACGACTGCATCCATACTATTCAATTCAATTCACCTTTATTTCCATAGCGCTTTTACAATGTAGATTGTGTCAAAGCAGCTTCACATAGAAGATTATAGTAAATTGAAACAGTGTCAGTTCAGTTTTCAGAGTTTAAGTTCAGTTAAGTTTAGCTCAGGTCAGTGTGATTTAAAGGGCCATGAAACCCCCCTGTCTCAGCAGGGTGTTGTCACACCTCTAGTTTAAAAAAAGTCAGGAAAGTTGGGCGTGTCCAGCTCTGGGAGTGTGGGAGTGTCGGGGGAGGGAAAGAGGGTAAAATTTGCATAGAAGAGAGTTTCCATTTGGCCATGTGCTGATCACAGGCAAAAGAAACACAGAGACTTTGATACCGCACGGCGAATGGGAGAAAAAAAAATCCTCCGCATTTCTCTGTAACTTATGTACTCGGTAGGTAGCGTCAGAAAGCCGTGTGTGTATAGACTATCCTGTCACAAAATGCGGCGAAAATCCTGCACAACGGGAATAGTTTGTGTTTATATGTTTACACTCGGAGAGCAGCATTAGCAGATCTTTCAGTCTATAATATTGTACTGTAATATTGCAGTGATATTAACATACTGTAAACTTAGTAACTAAATCATTTTGACTAAGGTATGTCTTTAAAAACTAATAAAGCACTGCTGAAAATACGACAAACTTTGCAATCTGGGTTAAACAAAGAACACTGCACACACTTACCTAATCTGTAGCGACAGGACAATCAAACTGGAGCGGTGTCTTTTTATTAAAAGGAGACGAGCGGCAAATCCGGATTTCATCATTTCCAGATGAGAAAAACTCTCGGGTAAAAATGTTCCTTACAAACGCGTTTCTGTCGCGTGTCGCGTGCACTGTAATCCACACGTGAGTCCAGCTGCTCTCTCATAGAGGGAAAATGAAAACAAAACCTTGTTGCAGCACACTGACGACCCGTGTCTCCAAATTCTTGTTCTTTCACTTGTTTTAGCAACACAACGTGGCGTCTCTCTGCCGTCTATACTGCGTAAACAGTCTCCGGAGCTATCATGCATATTAATGAAGTTTCACGTCATACACAATAGAGCGCGCTGATTGGTTTGAAACACGTCTTCTCATGAATTAATGCCGCTCACTCAAATGCGTCAGAATGTCCTCAAAAAGACAGCCAGCCACTCTCCTGACTGGATTGACCCCTATGTATCTCACGGCCGTGACGTAGCTTCAAAAATTCGTTTCAAACCGGAAGAACGAATTTGCTCAAAATAACGCAAAAACAACCAATTTTCACTTTTTAGTGCAATATATGTGTCCTAATAGTGTTTATAGCAGCGCGGGACACATATATGACTGTCAACAGCTCAAAAAAAGTGTTTTGGTGTTTCGTGACCCTTTAATAATCACTACTGAGAGTCTAAACACTGAAGAGCAATTCCATCGATGCGCAGCTCTACAGATCCCAAACCATGCAAGACAGTGGCGACAGTGGCGAGGAAAAAACTTCACCAATTGGTGAAAGTGAAGAATTAAAAAACCTCGAGAGAACCAGGCTCAGTTGGGCACGACCATTTCTCCTATGGCCAAATGTCTTGTGCAGAGCTGCAGTCTAGGTGCTGAAGGCTGGAGAACGCTGGACGTCAGCAAAGACTCGTCTGTCCCTGGAACGTCACAGGAATCAGTCACATGCTCTCCACTCCTCCAAGACCACCACAGAAGCTGCTCAGGATACGGCCTGGTCCAGGATTATGGAAACCTTGGGATCATCTTGTCGCTGGTCTTGGATCACATCAGTGGCGCTGCATAGTCTCTGGGGGCCTCGGGATGAGTATCCCCAGGTGGAAATAGAGAATAAAGAGAATAATTAGCGTAGCTGCTGTTTATAGTGTATATAAACGAGATGCATGAAGCACATTCATCATTTGCATCATTCGCGTTGTATCATACATACATCTTTGCAATGACGCAGATAACGTATTAATAAAGTCATCTGGAATGGCAAAGAAAATATTCTTGCAGGACTCCCAGAGTTCATCAAGATTCTTTGGATTCATCTTCAATGCCTCCTCCTTCTTACCCCAGACATGCTCAATAATGTTCATGTCTGGTGACTGGGCTGGCCAATCCTGGAGCACCTTGACCTTTTTTGCTTTCAGGAACTTTAATGTGGAGGCTGAAGCATGAGGAGCAGCGCTATCCTACTGAAGAATTTGCCCTCTCCTGTGGTTTGTAATGTAATGGGCAGCACAAATGTCTTGATACCTCAGGCTGTTGATGTTGCTATCCACTCTGCAGATCTCTCGCACGCCCCCCTACTGAATGTAACCCCAAATCATGATTTTGCCTTCACCAAACTTGATTGAATTTTGTGAGTCCATGCTGGTTTCAATAGGTCTTCTGCAGTATTTGTGATGATTAGGATGCAGTTTAAAACATAATTCATCAGAAAACCTTCTGCCACATTTACAAGTGATCAACTAGAGGTCAAGTTATTATTTGTTGCTCTTACAACTGGATTCAACGACAGGACTTTTATCAGGTAGTGTAGTGAAATTAAATCACAATGCAAAAATAAGTCGTGTAACGTCGAAATACAAATAGCTTTTTCTTTATTGCAAACTGCAGCTTTTCATTTTTTGATGTTTGGTTGACCCAAATGTGCTTTTGTGAGATTCACCTAAATTCATCTGGAGCCATCCTTCACATATTGTAGCAGCAGAGCAGACGCAGCATCTCCCTTTTCCCTGAAAATGAATTTTTGATGAATATAACTCACTTTGGCCCAAGCTCTTCTTTATTTTAAAGATGTTTATTTTTATACCACCAAAAAAATAATAAAAATAACATGCCTCAACAAAATGTGTGTGTGAGTGGATGACTTTAGCGCCTAGAGCATTTTTTTTTTGACATTACGGCTGCCACCAAAAACAAAAAAAGAAAAAATATCAAGGCCACGGGTGGTACATAATTATTTTGACGTAATAAATCTCTGTGTAACCTGGCCAGAAAAGGTAAAAATGCTCTATTTTTAAAGCACTTTTAGCTGCTTCTAGCACTGCCCTTCACTGTCTCCTTGCCAACAGCAGACTTTCCAAAGGACTGATTTACATTTTTGTAGTTGTGAGAGAGTAAACACACACACACATACAGACTGAAACATGTTCCTGCCAGGGCCACCGTGTGACCTTAGTGACAAGAGTAAACAGCACCTCTGTATTCCCACTAGCCACAATGTCAGGTTACTCACGTGATTAAAATAAGTATGTTTTTGGAAGCAAATGTGCTTCTCTGTGTGGATTGATTTACTATCACTGATATGCTAGTGTGTTTGAAGCAGCTTAAGACTGTTTAAATTAAAAAGTATTCATTTATTAATTTTACATCAGCTTAGTCCCTGATTTACCAGGGGTCACCACAGCGGAATGAACCACAAAATATTCCAGCATATGTTTTATGCAGCAGATGCCCTTCCAGCCTCAGCCCAGTACTGGGAAACACCCATACACTCTCATACATTACGGTCAATTTTGTTTACCCAATTCATCTATACCACATGTCTGTGGATTGTGGGAAAAACCGGAGCGTGCAGAAGAAACACATGCAAACACAGGGAGCAGTGGCATAGCGGATGGGCACGCAGGTCATGCACTCCGGTAGGGCCCCCCAAAATTAAGGCTGTTAATTTCTGTAATTTTCTTGAAGGAAAACTGGTGTCAATCGATCATTATTAGAATAAATAGATTGTTAAATTTGATTTAATGATCAATAAAAATACTAACAATCCATTACATCCCATACATGAAACATGTTCCACTATGATAATTCATACATTAACACTAACACTACATTAACACATACATTAAGACGTCATTTTGACCGTTTTTTATTCTGTAATTTAATAACTGTTAAAATAAAACCCACATATCAAATACCCTGATTTTTCCTAAATGTATATATATTTATTTCTAACATTGTTATTTTATTAAAATTACAAAACACAGAAGAGTTCTGATTATTTCTACCTTGAACAATGTGGCCAGATTTACCGAATACATTGTAGTGTCTTATACTTTCGCCGTGCTTTTGAATATACGTGCCTGTTGCCCAACAACTTCCTGCTAATAAACATAACTTTATGATAGAAAATAATACATAATTTTACGTCAGATATATCTTTCAATATAACATATTAGGTTCCGCGAAAAACGATTGTGAAGTGAAAGTGAGATGCGCTGGTGTCACACTTTTATGGTAATGCCTTCATAAAATATGAGGACAGATGTTCAATGCTTAATTCTAATATCGCAAAAGAAGCTTTGTATATGGATATGATGTGACAATATGACGTCTTATATAAGAACGGTCAGAATTAGGTTCAATATGAGGTTAGAATTCTGTAGTTCCAGTCTTAACAAAACCACATTATTAAATGAAAAATAAATAAAAAGAGTTTGACATATGGTGCATCAAAGCACCCGCATTTGCTCTCCCAAGTTTTTTTGCCATTGATAAGGAGAACATGCAAACTCCACACAGAAATGCTAACTTGCTCAGCCGAGACTCAAACCAGCAACCTTCTTGCTGTGAGGCAACAGTGCTAACCACCCGGCCACCTTGCCACATTTAAAAAGTATCTTTATAATAATATCATACTTACAGTAGATTTGTATAAACTGTTTAATAGTAAAGTACATGGCTGAATATTTTTAAATGTGTCTGCATCTTAAATATAATTATTGAAATGTTGTAGCTCATGATTCACAGGTGGTATTCGTTTAATTATGGTTTTGAATTGCATTATGGGATTTTGATCACTGCTCCGTCATATTCTGATGTTGCAAATGAAAAAATATAAATAAATCTTTAAAACTACAGAAAAAGTACTGACAAATCATCACCTGGTTTTTGTACTTATTTATATGACCATGTCATAAAAAATATTATTTAAAATTATAAGAGTAAAAAAAGCACAATTCATTTGGTGTTTTCTGTTTATTTACTTACATTTTAAAGAATAAAGAATTTAAGTTTTAATGAAAATATTTTGTTGAAATGATCCAAACAATATATATATATTACATGAGACATATATATTACATGAGCGGCGACGCAGTGGCGCAGTAGGTAGTGCTGTCGCCTCACAGCAAGAAGGTCGCTGGTTCGAGCCTCGGCTGGGTCAGTTGGCGTTTCTGTGTGGAGTTTGCATGTTCTTCCTGCATTCGCGTGGGTTTCCTCCGGGTGCTCCGGTTTCCCAAAGACATGCGGTACAGGTGAATTGGGTAGGCTAAATTGTCCGTAGTGTATAAGTGTGAATGAGTGTGTGTGTGTGTGTGTGGATGTTTCCCAGGAATGGGTTGCGACTGGAAGGGCATCCGCTGCGTAAAAACGTTCTGGATAAGTTGGCGGTTCATTCCGCTGTGGCGACCCCAGATTAATAAAGGGACTAAGCCGAAAAGAAAATGAATGAATGAATGAATATATATGAGCAATATCACACGAGCAGCTGAGTGTGCATTGTGCCTTAGTGTTCCACCAGTCACAATACAGTATACAGCCAAATTGCACTGCTACGAGTGTGATATTGAATTTATACAACAGCGTAATTGGGTGTTTAAAAAAGAAAATCAAACACGGAGAGTCTAAAAATCCTCTTGTATGAGGAACTACTTTCTTCCACCTTTCATTCACATCTGCAGCTGACGTCAGAACAGCAGAAACCGTTGCTACTTCACAAGTGACACTTTAGAGCTAGTGTTTGAATGAATCTTTAGCGTAATATAACGTAATAAGTGATGACAAAACAGGAGATTTTCTGACATTTTAAGATTATAAGGCTGAACGGCATGAAATGCCATCAGTCTAGAGACATTTCCCAGTATTTCTCTGTTGCAATCGAAAGATCACAATAATTATCCCTGAAAAAGCCAAAGCAAAGCAATCACTACAAGATTACTGTTGTGTTTGTGATAAGGAAAAACGCTAAACACACACTGGTCAACAGTCTTTGGTCTGCTCAATGACAAGCTAATGGCCGCCGACGCACTGTCTCTCTGAAATGATAAATATTTAAAAATAGGCACTATCCTTATAAATAAACTGCATAGTTGCAATTTAAACAACTACATTCTCACCTAAAAAAGCCTCAAACGTACATTATGTTGTCCAACAGCAGCAATATTTGTCGAACTGTAGTGTCCTCTGCTTGTCACTGTATGTGAGCGGAGTAATACACAAGGGTGAAGAGTGAAGAGGCTGGACAAGTGCTGTTATTTGCAGAATATCGCACGGCTATTAGCCAATCAGATTCAAGAACCAGAAAGAACTGTTATATATATATATGTATATATATATATATATATATATATATATATATATATATATATATATATATATATATATATATATATATATACACACACACAATTAAAATTTAAATTGTATATATATATAAAAAAGCATTTAAACTAAAAATATTTTCATTAAAATTGTATATTCTTTTAAATAACATTTTGGTCACCTAGCATCTTTAGGAATAGGAAGATAATTCTTACAAAAAAAAAAAAAAGACAAACTACAAAATGTCACTTTTTTATGATTATCTTGATTTTTCTTCTTTATTAAAATTAATATTTTAATCAATATTTTTTTTCTCAAACATATTCATGTACTAATTTTTGCACAGCGATCTTAAAAAATCTTATTTTATTAGATTAGTTTTAGCTTTGACTTTGGCACTGACTAATGTACAGTATATACACAAATATCTTATTTTATACTATCTTATATAAAATCTTAATTTAAAAGAGAGACCTATATAAATATTTAGGCAAGCTTACCTTTCTGTTAGAATATGTATTGTAGCTGCTATTAGTTTGTCTGTTACATTAGCTATATCTCTCAATAATCTAGTTTTCAACCATTTTTAATTACATTTTAATAACAATTCTTACAAAGCAAACCTCTTGCTTTCAACTTGTCTCACAAGAATTATAAAAAATATAATCAAAATCGGCTATTACCAGTGAAGCTAATGGCAGATTGTATTTTATAGTTGGTAAAATGGGCAAATAATTCTCTAGACGTAAAAGGATCAGGAAGATCAAGCAGGGCTGGCACAGAATTGGCACATGAGCCAAACCAGAAGAACATTTCCATCTGTTCATGGCACTAATACATCATATGGCTCAAGAAGACATACAGATAAAGTCCAAGCGTAAAAAGTTTGTACTTTTTAAAAAAGGTGTTTGTCACCTTTGTCACCAGAATGGACAAAAGTTTTGGCCACTTTGTGGACAACTATCCCTGCAATACCTTTTGTTCTCTTTCAACACACGTGAGTGGGATATAATGGGTACGGCAGAAGGAAACGGAAAGGCTGTTAAACCCGTGGCTGTCATGCCCCTAAGGTTGAACCTCTTCAGAATCAACAGCTGCTATCTGATGCTGGAACTGTGCTCTGCATCCTAATAGCAATGGAGGACTATAAATATGACCATAACAAATGTTCATGAGTGTATTACACTGTGCTGTCAGATTTTCAACATTTAAATATGGTACAATTTATTAAATAACATAAAAACTTCTGCCATATAAAGTTATCCCTCAAGGCTGAATACAATGAATTGTTTTTTTCTAGTCAGATCAATCCTAATTTGTTCAAGAAATATCTCAGAAATAAATGCTGTCACTGGCTCATGGCAGTTACATTTTCAAAAGATAGATTGCACATAATGGGTTCATAAAACACAAAAGTGTATCTTTTGTAATGGCTTTTTGCACCTTTATTTCTGAGAGTGTACATCTAGATTTTATTTTGTTAACCTTCCATGCAGGGATGGACTTTGGATTTCAGCTGTTGTTGATTCATTCTGAATACGTATATACATTTTTGGAGAGCACCAAATACGTCACATGGGCTACCTTTTTTGCAGTTTTTGTTTTTGCGAATCCACTAGAGGCCGCTTTGTACACTTTTTGAGATCTCAAATTTCTGCTCTTCTCACGTAAATCCACCAGAGGCCGCTGTCGACTGACTGACTGACTGATCAACTGACCCACCGTCCTCCTTCCCTAAACCCAACCAACAATGTTTTCAAAAGCACCGATTGACCAGCGACCACCCCCTTCCCTAAACCCAACCAATAGTGTTTTCAAAAGCACCAATTGACCAGCGCCCACCCCCTTCCCTAAACCCAACCAATGGTGTTTTCAAAATCACAGATTGACCCACCCACCCAGTTTTCTAAACCCAACCGACAGTGTTTTCTAAAGCAGTCAAAAGCAAATTACTTACTTGTTTATTTTATTTTTTGGCTCTTGTCTTACGTTCTGGAACCGTTCTTTGCCGGACTCAAACCCTGTTGCTGCTTTCAACTCCACACCACATCACAAGTCTGCCAAAGTACACAGTGAGCCATTGTAGAAACTGGTGGAAAAGCTATTAATCTACGAT
Organism: Danio kyathit; assembly: GCA_903798195.1. Taxonomy (NCBI): domain Eukaryota; kingdom Metazoa; phylum Chordata; class Actinopteri; order Cypriniformes; family Danionidae; genus Danio; species Danio kyathit. Next base: position 72,968,209 of record LR812525.1, on the reverse strand, counting down.
CTTCAGAAATGTATATAGGGGCACGTTTTCAGGTTGAGCCTATGTTGCAACGATTAGGATTGGAGCTGAACTATGGCAGGACAGTGGCCCTCCAGTACTAGAGTTACCCATATCTGATGTTCGGGTTGTCCAATCCTGTTACTGCACAGCATCCTGCAGGGGTTATCTGTAACATTTATTGTAAAAAAAAAAAATATGGAAGCTGGGGTTGCCAGAAATGTGCCATTAAAACACTATAGAAACATTTCAAAACTTAGGGTAAACTGTCATATTTTGGTAATTTATACAATGTTAAAGGTGTTAGTTCATACAAAAATTTAAACGGTTCTACTCACTCTTGTTTCAAACCCCTGAGAGCTTTATTTGTGCTCAGAACAAAAGTTAAGATATTTTGGCTGAAACCTGAAAGCTCTCTCATCCTCTGTTGACAGTAAGGTTCCCGAAAGTCCAGAAAAAATACATCCTCAAAATAGACCATATGCTTTTAGCAACATAGGCTCATTCTGAAAATGTAGCCCTATATGCATTTCTAAAGGTGGCGAATTATGTAGCCAGAAATATGTATGGCTGCATTTCTTTAAAACGAACGCTACGGGCGGTATGACGCCATTCATTTTCTCGTTTCGTATGGATGTCTTTCCCGCTGTTACCAGTTTGTCCAGTAGCTTGCCATGTACGTTGGTGGATTTGAGATGCAAAGAGAAGCTGACCATGACGACAGGGTTCGAGTCCGGCAAAGAACAGTTCCAGAAAGAAGGTAAGACAAAAACAGAAGCCAAAAAAACAAACAAACAAGTAAATAACAGGGTGAGAATGTGGTAAAATCAGAAAATGTGGTAAAAATCTGGGGGCTTTACTTTTTCTGGATTGCCTTTGAAAACTGACGGTTGGGTTTAGGAAAGTGGGTGGGCGGGTCAGTCGGTGCTTTTGAAAACACTATTGGTTGGGTTTAGGGAAGGAGGATCGATCAGTCGATTGGTCAGTCAGTCGACAGCCAGTCGACAGCAGCCCCTAAACAACGTGAGAACATCAGGCGAAAACAAAAACTGCAAAAGAATGTAGCTCCTGGGATGTATTTGGCGTTCTCCAGAAATGTATATAGTGGTACGTTTTCAGAATAAGCCTGGGTTGGCTTTTAGTGATTCATTGGGAGTATTATTAAGCTACAATATTTGTCAGTATATTGTGAGTTCACGAGTCATTAAATATGTTTTATGCACACACAAAAGTACTCTTATAGCTATCTTAACTGCTGTTAGTAAACTTTTGCTAACTGAACAATGTAAAAAAAAACATCAAAACAATCTCCTGAACAATGTTAATAAAACATCATATGGAAACCTAGCTATCTAACCAGATAACATTTTTTATTGTTAAATTTTTACAGTTTTGAACTATTAAAATCATGGACATTTTTACAGTACACCCCAAAACACGTGCCTGGAAGTTTCTAAGTCTGAATACATCATGAGTCTAAAACCAGCTCTAGAGCAGGGGTGTTCAAATCAGCAGCACTGTCCTGTAGAGTTTAGCTCCAACTCTAATGAAACACTCCTGGTCGAGCTAATCAAGGTCTTCAGACATACTCAAATCATCCAGCGTTTTCGAGGAAAAGTGTCCAGAGCACTGATCACCCAATCTGCCTCTTTTGCTTTAGAGAAAGAATGAACTTCACTTTGAGTTGACTTTTTGTTTTAAAGTCTCAATAAATCATTTGATGGGGTCACAGCTGTCCGAATCCTCTTCCTCCTGACCCCCTCAGATCTGTAGACTCTGTGTTTTGTGTCATAAAGTCTAGCGGGTGCATGGTTCCTTTGGATCACACATTTCACCCATGAGAGAGCAAAACTGCCCAGTGCCTCTGGCAAAGTACAGACCCAATGAATAACTCAGGTCGAGGTAAGAGGTCCGGTCACTCTCTTTTATTCCTCTGAAGTTTAGCTGCACTGACAGCAAAGGCCGTGAAAGAATGACGAGGTCATACATTATATATTTGTATCATGGTGGATCTATTAATACAAATGTTAACAAACAGGCTGTATGTTTTATAGCACATGCAGAACAGAAAACAGATTATTTATTTGTTTGTCTTGGACTTTTTTTAAGAATGCCTGGCTCATCATGTTCAGGACACCATTTGTCTTCTAATATAATATACAACTTGTCTAGATTCAGTAGGAGTTTTCACAGAAAACATTGTATTGTATATGATGGGTTCCAACCAATTGGAGGATATCACACAAGAGTTCTGCATGGATCACAAACTCAGATCTGGGGAGCTTGAACTCCAAGAGAATACCTTAAACATCTCTGTCCATTTCTGAACAATAATTTTGAGTGTACCAGAGTGCATTAGAGACTTTCCCATCAGGTAGTTGTAATAGGGACCAAGTTATATGAACTAGCCATCAGGCTGATCTCCCAGGAACTACATTTTCCATTGGGACATTTTCCAAGTCAAGACAAGTCATCTTTATTTCTATGGTGCTTTTACAATGTACATTGTATCAAATCAGCTTAACACAGATGAAGAAAGAAAATTAAAAAGCCATAATAACACTCCAGATTGTGGAAACATTTCAGCATATTAGGCAGGCAGGAGAGTTGTGGTAAGAGGCTAGTGTACTTCTTAAATTAAAACTGATTCAGTTTATTATAAATACCACTGTTGAAGTTCAGTTTAGTTTAATTCAGTTCAGTTTAACCTCCTAGGGCCCGAGTGTCCACATACGTGGACGACACATTTTTAGCTCTTAAGTGGCTATTTAAAATACTTTGAATGTTTTATATTTTGTTACAGACAGACAGTGTCATCCTGCAACTGTTTTGCAGCATGTGAAATGTCCCAAACCCCATTTTTAACTGTCCAAAATGGGGGAAAAAATGTTTTTACTCTCTGATAGTCAAAGCAAGTTAAAAAAAAAAAATTCTATGTTAAATATGCATAAAAGAAAATCCGGAAAAAAATGTTTTATGTAAATTCGGACCACGAGTCCACATATATGGACATCATTTTTCTCTGAAAGTACATCATATCAAAAGATGATACTTAGATTTTTATTCTTATTAGGTTCCAATAAGCCCAAATAGCAAAGAGAAATAAAAAATGCATGTAAAAAACACTTTGGGCCTTAAGAGGTTAATACAAATCACACAGTTGAAGGACTATCCACTAAAGAGCAGCTCTGACCAAGCAAGCCAGAGAACAAACCTTGAGAGAAACCAGGCTCTGTTGTGGTGACATTTCTTCTCTGGCCAGATGTGGAGAGCAAGAGCTGCAGTCTACGAGTTCGGAGGGATTAAGAACAATCATCTGTAATGGAAAAGGTGCAGGTCCAAGTAGTTCACAGTGCCTTCCACAGTGGTCTTTGCATTAATAAGTCTTGCGCTCTTGACTCATCGATGACCACAACGACTATCTGCTCGGGATAAGGGACGGATCCAAGACTATGTGAACCTCGATGAGGAGAAACAAACAGACCAACAGGAGCATAGAAGCCTTGAAATGAGATATGCTGGCATGGCATTCAACAAAATCAACAGTTGGAATATGGAGGATGTCGTAATCGAACACACATTCTTGTTATGTGTAGTGGGTTTCACCTCAACAATAATATATGATGAGCAAAAAGGATGGCTTAAAGACTAAATTACCAATGACAACTTGCAACATACTATTCAAGTTCACAAATATCACAACATTGCACACAAAGGTGACAGTTAAATGTACTTTTTTCTGTATGTGTATGCCTTGTAAAACACAGTGTCCATACATCACTGGTAGCAGGGATGGGCAGTATTTATGATACATGCATGATACATGTATTTCAAATATGTATTTTAAATACAAAATAGTATTTGTCAATTGTATTTGATAGGGTTTAGGAAAATGGGTTTAAAATACTTTAGTGTCTTGTATTTTTTATTGATGCTTTCTCAGTTATTTGCCAAGGCTTGAGGTAAGACTACAAATTTGAAGAATACTGAAGAAGTTGATCAATGCTTGGAGTATGGATGGAAATTATGCATCACACACAGTTGAAGTCAGAATTATTAGCCCCCCCTGAAGTATTAGCCCCCAATTATTTTTTCCCCAATTTTTGTTTAACAGAGAGAAGATTTTTTTTTCAACACATTTCTACACATAATAATGTTAATAACTCATTTTTAATAACTGATTTATTTTACCTTTGTCATGATGACAGTAAATAATATTTGACTAGATATTTTTCAAGACACATTTATACAAGTGACATTTAAAGGCTTAACTAGGCTAATTAGGTTAACTAGGCAGGTTAGGTTAATTAGGCAAGTTATTGTGTAACGATGTTTTGTTCTGTAGACTATCAAAAGAAATTAGAAAAGAATGTTTAAAAAATGAATAACTGCTTTTATTCTAGCCGAAATAAAACAAACAAGACTTTCTCCAGAAGAAAAAATATTATCAGACATGCTGTGAAAATTTCCTTGCCCTGTTAAACATAATTTGGGAAATATTTAAAAAAGAAAAAAAAAAATTCAAAAGGGGGCTAATAATTCTGACTTCAACTGTATAAAGAAAGTAACAGACAGATAGTAGGGGTAGATTCTGGAGCAAGTCAAAATAAGACAGGAAAATAAGACAAACAACATAAAAAAAAAAGTCCTACCGCGGGGGCGAGAATAGCGCACTAAAAATCTGCTCCGTGAAGGAGGTGAGTGCGTTGATTCTCGTCCCCGCCATGCCAATCATCACCCCTGGTCGTGACGGGCTATACTGGATACCAGTGAGTATAAAAGGGGGTACATATCAAGCTTTGGTGGATTCGGGGTGCAACCAGACTTCCATCCACCAAAGCCTGCTTCAAGACCCGGTATTGGATACGAGCCGCACGGTAAGGGTAAGGTGTGTACACGGGGATATAAATCACTACCCGCTAACGGCTGTAGATATTCAATTTCGGGGTAAAAAGCATAGCGTAGAGGTAGAGGTTAACCCGCACCTCAAACACCCGCTAATTCTGGGAACCAATTGGCCTGGATTTAATAGGTTATTAGGGGTCTTATGTGCGGGTGTTTCTTGGAAAAAGAAATCGCCGGAGAGGGGGCGGGTCGCTCAGCTGGGGGAATCCCAAGCAGTGGCGTCGCGCGCTGACTCAGGGGAAGGGCTGGGAGTTTCCCGGTGTAAAGACTTTTCCCTGGAGCAGTCGCGTGACGACACGCTGAGACATGCACTCGAAAGAGTGCAGGTCATAGATGGGAAAAACCTCCAGCCTGATCGGCCCCTCTCCTATCCCTATTTTGCGATCATTAATGACAGGGTGTATCGAGTGACCCAAGACGCTCAGACAAAAGAAGATACAACCCAATTATTAGTACCAAAGAGCCGTCGGGAAATGCTTTTCCAGGCGGCTCATTCTAATCCTATGGCCGGACATTTAGGTCAGGCGGCCACACTAAATCGTCTCATTGCCAGATTCCTTTGGCCGGGCATTCACGATGACGTCAGCAGATGGTGCGCTGCGTGTCGTGAATGTCAGCTGGTAAATCCACCGGCCACCCCAAAAGCGCCATTGCGCCAATTGCCAGTTATGGAGATCCCCTTCGAGAGAATTGGGATGGATCTCATCGGGCCATTAGAGCGATCCGCACGCGGGCACCGGTTTGCATTAGTTCTAGTGGATTATGCAACCCGATACCCGGAAGCAGTAGCGCTCCGCAACATCTCAGCAAAGAGTGTTGCGTAAGCTCTGTTTCGTATAATCTCCCGAGTGGGAATCCCCAAGGAGATTCTCACTGATCAAGGCACCGCGTTCATGACACGCACCATGCGCGAGCTTTAAGGATTATTGGGCGTTAAATCAATTCGCACCAGCGTCTATCACCCACAAACAGACGGACTGGTGGAAAGGTTTAATCGCACGCTTAAATCCATGATTCGTAAATTTGTTCACGAGGACGCGAAAAATTGGGATAAGTGGTTAGAGCCCTTGTTATTCGCTGTGCGGGAGGTTCCCCAAGCCTCCACGGGGTTTTCCCCCTTCGAGCTTCTCTACGGCAGACAGCCCCGTGGGGTTTTAGATGTCGTTAGAGAGGCTTGGGAGGACGAACCTTCAAACAGTAAAAATGAAATTCAATATATTCTGGACCTTAGAGCAAAACTCCACACACTGGGGTGGCTCTCTACGGAGCATTTGCTTAAGGCCCAGGATGACCAACGCCGGCGTTATGACAGGGGCACTAAACTACGCAAATTTTCACAGGGAGATAAAGTCCTTGTACTGCTACCCACTTCCAGCTCTAAATTACTCGCCAAGTGGCAAGGGCCGTTTGTGGTCACACGACGAGTCAGCGATCTCGATTATGAGGTAATGCGTTCGGACAGGGCTGATTCACGTCAGATTTACCACATTAATCTGCTGTAGCAGTGGAGGGAGCCGGAGGAGGTGATGCTGGCTACGCTTATTAACAACGAGGATGACCTGGGACCAGAGTGCACGGGTCGACAGCGGCCGGGCACTCTGGTCACCGGCGGTGACCATCTCTCAGCGAGCCACCTCATCGATATCCGGCACCTTCAACGTGAGTATGCTGACGTGTTCTCACCCCTGCCCGGTCGTACTAACTTGATCCAGCACCATATCGAGACCGAACCGGGCGTGGTCGTTAGGACCCGGCCGTATCGCCTACCTGAACACAAGAAAAAAGTGATTCAGGAAGAATTGAGTAATATGTTGAAAATGGGTGTAGTAGAAGAATCCCACAGCGACTGGGCCAGCCCGATCGTCTTGGTACCCAAGACTGATGGTTCGGTCCGGTTCTGTGTGGATTATAGAAAAGTCAATGCTGTGTCGAAATTCGACGCATATCCAATGCCGCGTATTGACGAGTTGCTCGACCGGTTAGGTGCTGCTCGATATTACTCAACGTTGGATTTGACAAAGGGTTATTGGCAGATCCCCTTATCTCCAATATCCCGCGAAAAAACAGCCTTCACAACGCCGTTTGGATTGCACCAATTTGTGACGCTTCCGTTCGGGCTGTTCGGGGCACCGGCTACGTTTCAGCGTTTGATGGACAAAATACTCGGCCCTCACTCCGCATATGCCGCTGCTTATTTAGATGACATCATCATTTTCAGTAATGATTGGCAGCGGCATATGCAACACCTGAGGGAGGTACTGTCAGCGGGCTCACGGCCAACCCGAAGAAGTGCGCAATTGGGCGAGTGGAGGTAAGGTATCTGGGTTTCCACTTAGGTCACGGGCAGGTGCAGCCCCAAATTGATAAGACTGCAGCTATTGCAACCTGTCCGATACCTAAGACCAAAAAGGAGGTGAGACAGTTTTTGGGACTGGCAGGATATTATAGGCGTTTTGTTCCTAATTATTCGGCTCTCGTCAGCTCATTGACTGAACCGCGTTCGTGTTTTACTGTCATGCTTTTTTTTTAAAATGCTAAAATAAAAGATTATAGATTATAATCCATAATCATAACTCCTGTACAGCAGTCCCACAACATTCTGACACTCGAATACCCTGTCAGAAAAGTCTAGTGGCTGGGAATTAGCTTTTTACAGTGTCTGCTAACATTAATAATGTTAATGTTGTTTTCGTGTGTTTACATAGATTAATATGGCCACGGTGTAAATGCACAGTACAGTTACAATCTTATTGCCACATTAGATCGCCATAAGAACATAATATATGCCTTCAGTGACTTCCTGAAGATAAATACCAAATAATAACACAACTGGAATAACTACAGCAGTCGCGATCATCTGATCTCATATAAAGCAAGTATTCCCAATTCTTAGGGGTAAATTTTGAAGCCCTTCCCCTTAACACTCGGTTTTAAGGGCCAAGGGGAAGGGATAGGGGTACAAAAATTGAATTGGGATTGGGCCTTAAACCTGCTCAGAGAAATGATGTTGCTGTCAAACATTGTTTACTTCACTAAGCCAGTTTAATGGTGAAGGGATTGATCCAATAGGCCTATTGATAGAAGGTTTGCGAAGAAATGTTAGACTCCCAGGTAAAAGTATTTTGTAGTATTTTTAAAATACAAAAATACAGTATGTTATTTTGATACATTTTTTAAATACATTTCAATGTATTTTTGCCCATCCCTTACTGGTAGTTTATATTGTACTGGATTAAGCCCTACTCTTTAGTAGGAGATTACTTAGTTTCCCCAAAAGAAGTTCCTGGAATGGGCGCCATGATAGTGGTTAAGACTATCACCTCACAGCAAGAAGGTTGCTGGTTCGAGTCCTGGTTTGACAGGGTGGAATTTCTGTACGGAGTTTGCATGATCTCCCGGTGTTTGTGTGGGTTTCCTCCCGGTGCTCTGGTTTCCCCCACAGTCCCAGACATCCCAAGTCTTCCGGAAGCTCCGGGAGTCTCCCGCATCTTCATAGAAACACCCTGATGCCCGCAAATGAGATATAATGTCCCGAAAATGGAGCCCACCACTATTTATCTACGTCGCTCCCCCCTTCCCCTCTCTTCATCTACGTCACTCCCGGAAACTTCTTTGGCCAGCTTGGGATGTCTGCATCCAAAGACATGTGGAATAGGTTAATTGGAACAACTAAAGTGGTCTTAGTGTATGAGTTTGTGTATGGATGTTCACTAGTTAGTGTACTATCAGTGTTGGGTTTGTGGCTGAAAGGGCACCCCCCACATAAAACATATGCCAGAGTAATTGGTGGTTCATTCCACTGTGGTGACTCTTGATAAATAAAAGACTAGGCCATAAGAGAGTTCCTGTAACTAAAATAGTTTCCACTGTACTCTGCAGTGCAAGCATAGTACTTGCACTGACACCGTAGAGACTAAGACAAACATTTTAAGTGGTTAATTTTGCTTGGCCATTTCCATTCCATTCCAAAGTACTTTAAAGGGGCCACATATTTCTTGAATTATCAAAAATTTAGTAAATAAATAAGACTAGTCCTTCTAATTTGCTGTACTCAATGCACATTGATGGCACATATATGGGGGAACTGACATATAATATAACTAACACACATGCAGTTTCTCCACAATAGACATCCAGTGCTCACCAGCCTCCGGCGCCTAGACTGCAGCTCTGCATAGGAAGTTTGGCCAGAAGAGAAATTGTCATACCCAACTGAGCCTGGTTTCTCTCAAGGGTTTTTTTTCCTTCACTTTTGTCAATTGGTGAAGTTTGTTTCTCACCACTCTATTGCATGGTTTGGGACTTGTGGAGCTGCACATCGATGGATTTACTCTTACAGTATTTTCTGAATGCTTAAACCCTAACCCTGAGATTCTTATAGCACAATTTATAAAACGATTAATTCTTATAGCAAAACCACTCACTGAGTTTGCAAAATTAAAAGCACAAACACTGCTTTGCAACAAGTTTGCAATTTAGTAACACACACTTTTCAACATTGTAGGTACAATCCACTGCACAGCACTCTTTTTGCAGAACTGTAAACACAACTCACTGCTTTACACTGAATTTCCAAATGATCAACACACTCATAGCAAAGCTATACACATGTATGGCTCTTATTTACACTATTTTGCCAACTGTCTGGCACACTGTCACATGTGAAAACTGATTTAGATCATTAGTTCACTTTTCAATCAGATACTTTCCCCGGTGCCTTGGACTAGAGGACATTGCATGTGATGTAGATGAAATTTTGTGGCCGGACCCAGAGAGACGACACGAAGAAGTCTGATTTTTTTTTTTCTCAGTGAAATTACTATTTTGTGTTTTGATTTGGAAAATCTCTTGTGCTTGTTTTGATGCGTGTAAATAAACACCAGTACTTGAAGTTTGCATCCCTGTATGTTTACAGAACTATGAGAAATGTATGGCCTCAAACTGACATAGCCTAGCTTGTGCTCTGCGAAGGCAAAAGCCAGACGTTTTTCTTTATTTTATTTATAATTTTTTTATATTTGCCTTTCAAAAACAACAATTTAGGCCAAACTCAATTCAAACATAATCTTGCACACACTGACTGAGACATGTCATACAGTGAATCAAATATAAAGCCACAAAACAAACAAACATACAAATAAACCAACAAACAACAAAAATATATATAAAATACCTTGACAAAAAAAGAACAACATAATGTGCAGACATCAAATAGAAACTCTGTAAGGGGTTAAATAAAGGCATATTCTCGAAACAAATCATATAATTGTTTAGTTTTCTCTTCATTATTTTTTAAAGCTTCCACATTGGCGGCAAACTCCTTTTTAAAGATCAGTTGAGGAGCTGTTTTTAAAGCAAAAGCCAGATGTATTTTTTACTCATTCCATCAGTGTATAGTTGGAGCATTGTGTGCTTATTATTGTGATGGCTTGTGTTAAATGTTTGATACAAAAATACCATTTTTACGAGGGTTTGAAGAGTTAAGCAAGGTTTATTAGCTTTTGCAAGCCAATAGTTACAAAAAATGTGCTTAAGCATTCAGAAAAAACTGTACTATATATACATTTTTGCCTTTCAAAAACATAAAAATTTAGGCCAAACTCAATCCAAACATAATCTTGCACACACTGACTGAGACATGTCATACAGTGAATCAAATAAAAAGCCACAAAAGAAACAAACATACAAATAAACCAACAAACAACAAAAAAATATACAAAATAACTTAGTTACAAAAAAAGAACAACATATCGTGCAGACATCAAATAGAAACTCTGTAAGGGGTTAAATAAAACCATATTCTTGAAACAAAACATACCATTGTTTAGCCTTCTCACTCTTCATTATTTTTAAAGCCGCTGCATAGGTGGCAAGCTCCTTTTTAAAGACAATCAGTTGAGGAGCTGTTTTCAAAGCAAAAGCCAGATGTAGTTTTTATTCGTTCCATCAGTGTGTAGTTGTTCATCAGTGTGCTTATCAATGTGATGGCTTGTGTTAAATGTTTGATACAAAAATACCATTTTGACGAAGGTTTGACGAGTTAAGCAAGGTTTATTAACTTCTGCAAGAGAACCAAAATGTTTTGCAGATTTGGTGAAGGGTTTGCTTATTAGTGTGTAGAGTTTTGCAAAAATAGCCAATAGTTACAAAAAATGTGCTTAAGCTATTAGAAAAAACTGTAAGTGTTCGAACTTTCAGCAGTGAAAATTAAACCACACTGAACTAAACTGAACTTAAACGCTGAAAACTGGACTGACACTGCTTAAATTTACTAGAACTTCTATGTTAAGCTGCTTTGACACAATCCACATTGTAAAAGGGCTATAGAAGCAAAGATGTATTGAGTTTGATTGAATACAAGGTGGACTGAAATGTACATTTATTTTTATTTTAAAAAGACAAAGACCATACTAATGGGAACAACAGTCACAGTGAATAGAAAAAGTTAAACAAAAAAAAAAAAACGATAGAAAAAAAAAAAGTTAAATACTTTTTAATTTGCTGAATTTGAAGAAAAATGTTTTGTTTACAGGTTTTGTATATTTATATGTAAGAGATTTTGAAGCAAAATCAGGGTGAATAAATTAGATGAAACTAACATCTTTTAAATCTTCTAACATAAATGTAGGACAATTTGTGAATCCCTATCAATGTATATGGTTAGAACTAGTATTCAGGGCAGCCAAAAATAAGACAACAATACAATCAAGGGTATAAACGACTTCCTGATGATTATTGGTGTTTCTGTTCTTTTTCCATTTCATTACAAACAACTACTATCCAGGTTTATTCGGAAATGAACAATACAAAAAACACACCTACAGAAGGATTACCTCATGGAAACCAAAACACCGTTTCCATGAGGTGGAGTAATGGTCATTTGTTTAGCTGGATGAGAAGCAGTGTGTATTTGCAAGGTGTAGCATTAAAACAGAGTAGAAGGTATGGTCTAGTTTTATTCTACACTACTTTCATTCTAAAAGATCATGCATTTCATTACTCTGTGAATAACATATATCGATTTATGTATTTGTGTGTGTGAATTCCAATCCTGTTTGTGAAAAAATGCTTGTCCTCTTACGGCCCATTCAACGCTTGACAGAGGGCGTGTCTGAAGTTGGGGCTGACGCGATCGTCATAGCAGCGTCAGCCAATGAAATTAGTCAGCAATAGGCCACTGTCTGAGCTGGTGCATTTGCATACAGCGATATGATTGGCTGATGCTTCCATTGGCGCTTGAAAAGTTGAGCAAGTCCCAACTTCTGCAGCGAGCAACGCCTCTGAAGCGGCGCCGACGGATCCACAATGCAGTTCGGCAACGCCTGACGTCACCCATTCAAAGTGAATGGGAAGCGTTGAAGCTGACGCCCCATGTAAATGGGGCGTTAGAGCCAGTAGTTAAACCATTAATAGCATACTACAAACAAATGGTTCCTCCATTAATTAAAAAAATTAAATATACCCATCTTTACCTGTTTCAGCTCAGAGAAGTTTAAGATGACTTGGTACAAATAGCAGATAAATCCTCAATTCAATAGTAATATGATTTAATAGTGTATAATTTTGACCAACAGATGGCGCATTTATCAACCTGATGCTGCCATCCAGTGTTTCTCAACCACGTTCCTGGAGGACCACCAACACTGCATGTTTTGGATGTCTCCTTTGTCTGTCTCAAACATAACAGGTCTTTTAGTCCCTGCTAATGAGCTGATGATCTGGATTAGGTGTGTTTTGTTAAGGAGACATGGAAAATGTGCAGAGCTGGTGGTTCTCCAGGAATGTGGTTGAGAAACACTGCTCTAAATCATTGATGTTGCAAATGAAAAAGGTTTTATTTTCTGACACAAAATCCAATATTTTTCCAGTAATCAAATTCAGAAAAAACATCTATAACACTGCATTAGCATCTTCTTTTGGTCACTGAGAGAGTTCAGAAACATGGGAGTGTAAATCAAACGCATTACACGTCAAACCAATGTTACAAAGCAGTGCACTTTTATTCAAATTCAATATATTCCTTTGAACTCAAGGATATAAAATATTACACGTCAGCCACTTATGTGTGGATGCATTTTTACATACAAATATTAATAACAACAACATGGCATATCTACATGTCACCATAGCATGCCTAAAGCATAATTAATTTTATTGCTCAAAGTCATTCAACCGATGATTCAAGAAAAGCTGGAATAAGATCATTCATGTCCAACAGTAAATGCTGAATGTTAAGCATTACGGAGTCACATCTGGTGTGGTCTTCCCAGTTTTCTCTGTGGTTTTATGATCTGCACCTACTGCTTCAGCAACACATGTAAAACCTTGTGCCCTAAAACAACAAAATAAACCAAACATGAGTGAATATGTAGGACTATGTTTCTTAATATCAATATAGAAATGGGAAAAAGACTCACTTCAGAAGATCATCCAGTTCTCTCTTGATCTTGTTGACCACCGGCGGCCCCTGGTAGACTAGAGCCGTGTACAGCTGCACCAGAGAAGCTCCAGCACGGATCTTATCCATGGCATCCTGACCGCTGGCCACTCCACCCACTCCAACAATTGGCAGCTTCCCTACAAACTCACACAGATATGGAGTTCTTCATTAACAACATTCACTTTCTATCAGTCCAAAATGGGCAAGTAAAAATAAGACTTGAAGGATTGAATGGTACCTTGTGTCAATGTGTACATCTCTCGCACTGTTTGAGTGGACAGCTCTTTAAGAGGTTGACCACTGAGTCCCCCAGTCTCAACTTTATTGGGGTCTTTTAGAGTGTCTGGCCTGGAAACAGTGGTGTTGGAAACCATTACACCATCAACACCAACCTAAAAAGAAAAAAACATTCGCCATAATATTAACATGGCAGTATTCTAAATGACCCAGTCGTAACTATGTCAATTATATGGTAGCCTGACCTCCATGATGACCTCAGCAATGTCTTGCTTGTCCTGTGTAGTAAGATCTGGGGCAATTTTCACCAGCACCGGTGGTCGATTCTCACTTTGCAATGAATCACGCTCTTTAAGCACCTGAATCATCAACAACACCAAAACAAAATGTCACAATGTAAGGCCCAGTCCTAATTCTACCCCTTAGCCCTGCCCCTTACCCCTACTCCTCGTTTTGTGCGTTTTCGTGAAGGGGTAGGAGTGTCCCAATTCTCTTTAGCTTGAAGGCGTAGGGCTAAGGGGAATGGGGTAGATAGCCCTTCGAATGAAGATTTTTCAGGACCACATTCGAAACCAAGGGGTAAGAAAATTTCCCAGAATACACCAGCTACAACGGAAGGATTGCTGCACCCGGAAGGAGATCCACAAATTAGTATTTTTTGTCATTTTTACAAATTTTAAAACAAACAAGCACATGTTTTAATATATTCATAACCACAATCGTGTTTAACCGTCATGTTTAAAAAAGAAAAAAAAAACGTTAAAATAAAAACCGCTAAATTTCGCGATCTATAATCCATAATCATAACTCCTGTACAGCAGTTCCACAACATTCTGACACTTGATGACACTCGAATACCCTGCCAGAAAAGTCTAGTGGCTGGGAATGAGCTTTTTACAGTGTCTGCTATAATGTTAATGTTGTTTTTGTGCGTTTACATAGATAAATATGGCCACTGTGTAAATGCGCAGTACAGTTATGATCTTATTGCCACATTAGATCGTTATGATAACATAATATATCCCTTCAGTGATTTCCTGAAGATAAATACCAAAAAATAACAACTGGAATAACTACAGCAGTCGCCATCGTCTGATCTCGTATGAAGCAAGAGATTGCGATGACATATGATGACGTGTGCAGGTGTTGTAGAGCTGTCCCAAATTTCTTAGGGGTAAATTTTGAAGCCCTTTCCCTTCACACTCGGTTTTAAGGGCCAAGGGGAAGGGGTAGGGGTACAAAAATAGAATTGGGATTGGGCCTAAGTCTAGTCCCAAAACTATTGCCTATATAGTGTGTGCATGTATGAGGAATATTTCACAAGTAGCTTAGTGACCAGAAATGCTGATATACAGCCCTATTGCAGTGTTACAATGTGTGATATTGCATTTATTTAACAGTTCAACAGAAAAAAATATTTAAAGAAATAAAAATAGGGATGGGTGATATGGAATTCAAAATATATCATATTGATGACATAATTCATAAGATTTTACACAGACATAAAAATTCCCGAATGAGTATCAATTGTTCTGTTCTATTTTATTAATTTAATATTTTTTCATTATAAAAAAAATAGAGCAGAGGTTTTCAAACTGTAATTTTATTTGTTTCATTCATACTGGACACTAGAGGGCACCATTGCACATAAACTTTACATATAGATTACTAAAGAAAGACATCTGCTATCAATACTACAGAGCAAAGAGGATAAAGATAGAAATGGATAAACGGGTCAAACATGAAGAAAACACAAATCTTTGTGTCATTATTTCTGTTCCTCAAGCAATCCTGGGTATTTAATAAGCATAAAGTATATTTATAATGCAATGCTAATTGACCTAGCCTTTATCCAGGGCTGCTAACTGTCACGCATTCGGCATTAGTGTCACGCAATTGACAATATTCTCACGCCACACATTCATTTTCTCACTCAGAAAAATCATCCCTGTGAAATATTTTTTCTGTTATAAGAAAAACGGTATTAAAGACTTTTATGTTATACAAAGATATTATTCTCTATGTGCAACTGAACCAACACTAGTGAAAGCAATGTAATCAAAAACAAACTGACGCATGCACACAGAAAACATATCCGCATGCATCTTGCACTGCTCGTTGACGCACTGCTCGCATTCCCACTCCCGGTATGAATTCCTGTTGTGAACATGCTGAAAAAAATACGCACTGCTCATGCACCGCTCATGCGTTGTGCCGAGAAATACACCCCTTTCATAGACTTTCATTGGGATTCTCAGTCTACATAAAAAACAAAGGCCATAATTAAAATGTAATATGATTATTATCTTGATGGATAAAGCAAAAACAATAAGTGAAACGCATTTTAAAACACACTAGGTTTACAAATAAATGTTTGTTTTTTAAATTCTGTTATCTTCTGTAAGGGAAAGGTTCACTCTCATCAGTGTCATAACTCTGTTATTTAAACAAATTATCAATTTAAGTTAATAGATGCACATTTCAGAGGGGGTGCATTTTATGACAGGGGTAAAGGCCTTTTATGTACAAGTGTCGAAACACAGGGGGAGATAATGGAGTACGCTGATGCCCGCGGGCCAAAGGGGCACTAGGGCTCCCTCCGCAAGCTCAGTGAAAACCCGCGGAGACAAAAGACAACCCGAGGGGGAGGACTTGTACTGCCAGGCTCGACCTTCAAACGCATAACGCAGAAACTGACGGTGGTGTGGAAGAATGGAGACATGAAGTACGTGTCCTTCATGTCTATTGCTGCAGACCAATCCCGAGGACAAACGCACCGGAGGATGCGCTTCAGCGTAAGCATTCTGAACGGCAGCTTGTGAAGACATCGGTTCAAAACGCGCAGATCTAGGATTGGCCATAGCCCACCGCTGTTCTTTTGGGTACGATGAAGTACAGGCTGCAAAACCCGCTCTCCATCTCGGCTAGAGGGACCAGCTAGATTGCATCCTTCGCCAGGAGGACAGCAATCTTCTCTCGCAAGACAGGGGCGGGCACAGGGCTGACCATGGTGAGATACAAAACCATGAACATGGGAGATCGTTTCGCGTATTGAATCACATAGCCGAGTCTGATCGTGCGAATGAGCCACCGCGAATGGCTGGCCCGCGCTAACCAGGCAGGCAGAGCCCTTGCTAATGGCTTCATCGCTACAATCGCTGACGTACCAGCAGTGGGGCAGCGCGGAGTAGGAGGGCTGATCAGGGGAGCGCTGGGTTCCCGCGGAAGAGCAGGAGGTGAGAGAGAGTCCCTCTCACCTCGCACCCAGACTCCGGAGGAGGGGCTGGAAGTGTGAGAGAAGGGAGACTGTCCTCCAACACCTAGCAAACCACTGGCGAAGTGCACCGATCCTGCAAGCTGGAGGGCATAATGTCCCAGACTGCCAGTGTTCAGGCTGTCACATCCAGGGAAGGAAAAAATGTTTTTTTCTTTGAGGGTTTGATGGCGTTTTTTTAAGCGCTGTTGGATGAAGTTCCCTCTTCTCCAGATGGCCCATCTCAGGGGCACGTCGCGGTCCGTTTACAGGACTTAGCGCCGTCCTGGGGCGGGGAGTGCTGGTTGCCTGTGAGGAGCTCAGTGCTGCCGCTTGTCCCCTTGAGCGAGTTAAGAAGCAGTCCGGGAAAGCACGGTTACCATGTCTGCTTCTAGATCCGACACGTGCTCGCTACCCCAAAGGGAGGGAGCGGGTTCGAATCCTTCATCAGATAATGACAGCCCATCCTCCGATGCAGCAATGGACATCTGAGCCTCGGTGTCATCAAGTGAGAGGGCGACCATCCGAGGACGGATCGCTTCTCTCACTCGAAGCTTGGATGGAGCGCGTGGAGGAGCGAGAGGTCCGCAAGCCCAAGGGCGGCGGATTTACTCGCACTGTAACCCTCAGATCTGCCCGAGTGCCCACAGCGGAGCGGGGGACAACTGGATGGGTGGCCCTTTTGCAAGAGCAAGCCGCGATCTTAACTGCACAACAGACATGCCACCGCAGTGATGGCATGCACTGCTCACGAGCAGCGCATAAACATGCAGGACCCCCAGACATGAAACACAGTGCTCGTGCCCATCATCCGGGGAGAGGAAACCGCCGCATCCAGAAAACACACGGTCGGAGCGACATCTTGAAAAAGATGCGCTGCACGACTGTGTTGCTCTTTTAGGAAATTCGCAACAATACATACCGCTCTGGAGGACCGGACCCAAAGAACGCCAGGCAAGGAAGAAACCCAGTTCGACCATCTGCCCCCACGCATCAAACACTCTGGACCAGGAGAAGCAGCCTGCTTTCTTGTTCTCTTTCTCTCCGTCGTAACAGTCGGAGAAAACCCTCATCGACTCTCTCAGAAGCTTCATGAAAAGATCTGAAGCGAAAAGGATGCCTGAGCCTGGCACACACTGCGCTTATATTCCAAATTGATTGTAAGTAGCGTCAGCTATGCATGCTCACGCTGCCAACTCATCGGCATTTCATTGGCCCGTTTATATACTCTTTCAGATGACTGGATTCTGACAAAATCCCCATAGTGGAAGTTTCCACATAGCATTGAAGTTCCCCTCCCAAAGGGGAAGGAGTGTTTTCAAACACTTTATTATTAGTAAAAGTATCTCAGTAAATCTGTTTGTAAGTAGGCTTATAAATGCAAAACACATTCTATCTAAATAAATCATTGCACAGACCAATTGTAGGGCTTATGGTTATTATTATGATTTTTTGTTGTGGGCAGAATAATAAGCAAAAGCTAAAAAAGCTAAACTATCACCCATCCCTAATAAATAGAAAAAAATGTTTCTGGAGTAATATAAAATGGCTTTGAGCATGGCTTAACCTGCCCGAATCAAAAAACAGAACTCTTTTTATTAAAGTCATCAAACAGCTGTGTATACAAATTATAAAACATTGTCAGAAATTCTTTTACTTTAATTAAATATTTTGAGACCATGTCAGATTTTAGTCAGACATATTTCTTTGTTGTAAAAAGATTGTTCCTAGAAAATAAACTTTATTTCAAGCACAGCTGAGTTGTATGTCTACCTATACCATCATTTTTGAACAGGAACCATTTTTCTACACTGTTGTTTGGAAGTTTAGACCTGCTCCTGGGTCTGTAAACAACGAAAGAAAAGTTCCATCTCTTAATAAGCATTCAGTACCTTGTCCAGAAGGTGGCGCAGTTCTTCCTTGCCCTGTAGATCCCGAAGGCCAGGAGTGTTGGGGCTGCTCACGTTCACTACAAGGTAGTCAGCAAGAGGGCCCAGTGTCCGTACTCCCTCCACATAATCTGACACCGCATCCGGCGAAAGCTTGTTCTTTCCAAGATTGATGCCAAGAGGTTTGCCTGCTGATATTGAACATCGATGTAGATACAGTCCAGAATGACTTTCCTGGCACAGCCGCTCGAATGTATTCAAATAAGTAGGAAAAATCACTGAATGTCTCTCTTATTTACAAAGCTTTAATGGAAATTGTTATGTAAAGATCTTCAGTGTTGAGTGAAAATAAAAAAAAGAAACTCATCCCCAGTTTACCCTGTTCTCTTCAAAATAGATGTGACAAACAAATTCTTACCTTTCGTTAGCTCTGATTGAACATGCTCTCTGGCTTTTAACCTTTCATGTACTGCAGAAAGGCCACAACTGTTGAATCCATATCTGAAATATACACACACACCCCATTATGGGTAAACTGAAGGAAATGCACTACACAAAAATTTATATTTCACATTTATCAGAAAAAAGAGCTACCATTTCAGTGATACTAGCCTTGTCTGTGGACAATATCAAAATATAAATACCTCAGAGTTTGATAATCATGAAATGTATCTGATCACTGTACTATGATATCACAATAGCTGTGCAATTAGTGGATTAGAATAAAGTTTAACGAATTGTCAATGTGTGAACGGCTAAAATATTCTGTCAGGGTTGCTTACTGACCAAAGGCAGCTAAAATCTATGGGGTCTAAAAATACTAAAAAATAAACACACATTTAAAGCTATAATTCAATGTCTATAGCACCAACAATGTAAGCTAAGTGTAGAAAAGCTACAGTTTAACATGAAGGTTATTGGTTTGTTAAAATATCAAGCATTTTGAAACAGAAAGTCCAGACTTAAACTTTCAAATGGCGTGCAGCATTTGGCATTCAAAACCTGCAGCATGGACAAATGCCATTCATTTACTTCATATGGACTCCACCCTTGTTTGAATGTCTGTGAAGAACCTTTGCAGAATCCTGTCTGGCAATATTGGTCCTCAACTAATATTAATGCTATTTTTAGCGTTCAATATTATAACATTTTTAGCGTTTAATATCAACACTTTTAGCATTTAATATCATACAATTTTTTGCGTTTAATATCATAACATTTTTAGCGTTTAATATCATAACATTTTTAGCGTTTAATATTATAACATTTTTAGCGTTTAATATTATAAAATTTTTAGCGTTTAATATCATAACATTTTTAGCGTTTAATATTATAACATTTTTAGCGTTTAATATTATAACATTTTTAGTGTTTAATATAACATTTTAGCGTTTAATATTATAATATTTTTAGCGTTTAATATCATAACATTTTAGTGTTTAATATCATAACATTTTAGTGTTTAATATCATAACATTTTTAGCGTTTAATATTATAACATTTTGGCGTTTAATATCAACACTTTTAGCGTTTAATATCATAACATTTTTAGCGTTTAATTTTATAACATTTTTAGCGTTATATATCATAACATTTTTAGCGTTTAATATTATAACATTTTTTGCGTTTAATATCAAGATTTTTAGCGTTTAATATCATAACATTTTTAGAGTTTAATATCATAACATTTTTAGCGTTTAATATCATAACATTTTTAGCGTTTAATATCAACACTAATATTATAACATTTTCAGCATTTAATATTATAACATTTTTAGCGTTTAATATCATAACACTTTTAGCGTTTAATATCATAACACTTTTAGCGTTTAATATCATAAAATTTTTAGCGTTTAATATTATAACATTTTTTACATTTAATATTATAACATTTTTAGCGTTTAATATCATAACATTTTTAGCATTTAATATTATAACATTTTAAGCTTTCAATATCAATATTTTTAGCGTTTAATATCATAACATTTTTAGCGTTTAATATTATAACATTTTTAGCGTTTAATATCATAACATTTTTAGCGTTTAATATCATAACATTTTTAGCGTTTAATATCATAACATTTTTAGCGTTTAATATCATAACATTTTAGCGTTTAATATCATAACATTTTTAGCGTTTAATATCATAACATTTTTAGCGTTTAATATCATAACATTTTTTGCGTTTAATATCATAACATTTTTAGCGTTTAATATCATAACATTTTTAGCGTTTAATATCATAACATTTTTAGCATTTAATATTATAACATTTTAAGCTTTCAATATCAATATTTTTAGCGTTTAATATCATAACATTTTTAGCATTTAATATTATAACATTTTAAGCTTTTAATATCAACATTTTTAGCGTTTAATATCATAACATTTTTAGCGTTTAATATTATAACATTTTTAGCGTTTAATATCATAACATTTTTAACGTTTAATATTATAACATTTTTAGCGTTTAATATTATAACATTTTTAGCATTTAACATCATAACACTTTTAGCGTTTAATATCATAACATTTTAAGCGTTTAATATCATAACATTTTTAGCATTTAATATTACAACATTTTTAGCGTTTAACATTATAACATTTTTAGCATTTAATATTACAACATTTTTAGCATTTAACATCATAACACTTTTAGCGTTTAATATCATAACATTTTAAGCGTTTAATATCATAACATTTTTAGCATTTAATATTACAACATTTTTAGCGTTTAATATCATAACATTTTTAGCATTTAATATTACAACATTTTTAGCGTTTAATACTATAACATTTTTAGCGTTTAATATCATAACATTCTTAGCGTTTAATATCATAACATTTTTAGCGTTTAATATCATAACATTTTTAGCGTTTAATATCATAACATTTTTGCGTTTAATATCATAACATTTTTAACGTTTAATATTATAACAATTTTAGCGTTTAATATTATAACATTTTTAGCGTTTAATATCATAACATTTTTAGCGTTTAATATTATAACATTTTTAGCGTTTAATATTATAACATTTTTAGCGTTTAATATTATAACATTTTTAGCATTTAACATCATAACACTTTTAGCGTTTAATATCATAACATTTTAAGCGTTTAATATCATAACATTTTTAGCATTTAATATTACAACATTTTTAGCGTTTAATATTATAACATTTTTAGCATTTAATATTACAACATTTTTAGAGTTTAATATCATAACATTTTTAGCGTTTAATATCATAAAATTTTTAGCGTTTAATATCAACACTAATATTATAACATTTTCAGCATTTAATATTATAACATTTTTAGCGTTTAATATCATAACACTTTTAGCGTTTAATATCATAACACTTTTAGCGTTTAATATCATAAAATTTTTAGCGTTTAATATTATAACATTTTTTACATTTAATATTATAACATTTTTAGCGTTTAATATCATAACATTTTTAGCATTTAATATTATAACATTTTAAGCTTTCAATATCAATATTTTCAGCGTTTAATATCATAACATTTTTAGCGTTTAATATTATAACATTTTTAGCGTTTAATATCATAACATTTTTAGCGTTTAATATCATAACATTTTTTGCGTTTAATATCATAACATTTTTAGCGTTTAATATCATAACATTTTTAGCGTTTAATATCATAACATTTTTAGCATTTAATATTATAACATTTTAAGCTTTCAATATCAATATTTTTAGCGTTTAATATCATAACATTTTTAGCATTTAATATTATAACATTTTAAGCTTTCAATATCAATATTTTCAGCGTTTAATATCATAACATTTTTAGCGTTTAATATTATAACATTTTTAGCGTTTAATATCATAACATTTTTAGCGTTTAATATCATAACATTTTTTGCGTTTAATATCATAACATTTTTAGCATTTAATATCATAACATTTTTAGCGTTTAATATCATAACATTTTTAGCATTTAATATTATAACATTTTAAGCTTTCAATATCAATATTTTTAGCGTTTAATATCATAACATTTTTAGCATTTAATATTATAACATTTTTAGCGTTTAATATCATAACATTTTTAGCATTTAATATCATAACATTTTTAGCGTTTAATATCATAACATTTTTAGCGTTTAATATCATAACATTTTTTGCGTTTAATATCATAACATTTTTAACGTTTAATATTATAACATTTTTAGCGTTTAATATTATAACATTTTTAGCATTTAACATCATAACACTTTTAGCGTTTAATATCATAACATTTTAAGCGTTTAATATCATAACATTTTTAGCATTTAATATTACAACATTTTTAGCGTTTAACATTATAACATTTTTAGCATTTAATATTACAACATTTTTAGCGTTTAATACTATAACATTTTTAGCGTTTAATATCATAACATTCTTAGCATTTAATATCATAACATTTTTAGCGTTTAATATCATAACATTTTTAGCGTTTAATATCATAACATTTTTTGCAGTTAATATCATAACATTTTTAACGTTTAATATTATAACATTTTTAGCGTTTAATATTATAACATTTTTAGCGTTTAATATTATAACATTTTTAGCGTTTAATATCATAACATTTTTAGCGTTTAATATTATAACATTTTTAGCGTTTAATATTATAACATTTTTAGCGTTTAATATTATAACATTTTTAGCATTTAACATCATAACACTTTTAGCGTTTAATATCATAACATTTTAAGCGTTTAATATCATAACATTTTTAGCATTTAATATTACAACA
Organism: Danio kyathit; assembly: GCA_903798195.1. Lineage (NCBI taxonomy): Eukaryota > Metazoa > Chordata > Actinopteri > Cypriniformes > Danionidae > Danio > Danio kyathit. Next base: position 72,944,721 of record LR812525.1, on the reverse strand, counting down.
TTTTTAGCGTTTAACATTATAACATTTTTAGCATTTAATATTACAACATTTTTAGCGTTTAATACTATAACATTTTTAGCATTTAATATTACAACATTTTTAGCGTTCAATATTATAACATTTTTTAGCATTTAATATTATAACATTTTTTGCGTTTAATATTATATTTTTAGCGTTTATTATTATAACATTTAAGCAAATTCAACTGATCAGAAATATATCTGTTTCATATTTCACTTTAAAAAGCTCAATTAGAAACTTGGATTAAGTTTAAGCACACTGTAAAAAACCAATGGTCAAGTTGTTGTGTTTTCTTTTTATTTTCAGCATGGATAAAAAACATGTCTAACAGGTTATGTTAACTGTCAATATATCTGACAGACAGACAGACAGACAGACAGACAGACAGACAGACAGATAGCTTGTATTGCTATATTGAAGCACATTGCATGAGTGACTGCCAAGTTTCCTTCAGAAGGAGCTGGCTCGTCTGCAACTCATTTTCATATACTCAATGGTGAAAATAAACAGTATTTTGTGTGACTGAGACATGCTAATACCATCCAACTCCAGCTATCTCCAGCTTGGATCACTGAAACAGCTTAAGCTGTACCATTACAACAAAAATAAAAACAGATTTGCATATGTTCTGTGCAACATATGTAACTAATTTGCAACTCAAAAACATTAGAGCTGTTAAAAGATCAACATCATTACAATATATTGTATATTTTATTAGTTAAAAATCTAGTCCCTTTTAAGAAATGAATAGGGATGTAACGATTCAACTCACTCACGATTCGATACGATTCACGATACTAATCTCACGATTCACGATTTAGTCATGATTTTTAACAAAATTATTTTGTTAAAATTATTATCATCAGCTCAAGAAGTTTGTTATTTCAAATATAGACGCGCGGCGAGCGCATACAAGAAAGCGAAACCGCTTGTGCTTCAGACTGGCTCGTAAAAAACTACTATATATATATATATATATATATATATATATAACTATATATATATATATATATATATATATATATATATATATATATATATAACTATATATAACTATATATATATATATATATATATATATATATATATATATAACTATATATAACTATATATATATATATAACTATATATATATATATATATATATATATATATATATATATATATATATATATATATATATATATATATATATATATATATATATATAACTATATATATATATATATATATATATATATAACTATATATATATATATATATATATAACTATATATATATATATATATATATAACTATATATATATATATAACTATATATATATATATATATATATAACTATATATATATATATATATATATATAACTATATATATATATATATATATATATATATATATATATATATATATATATATATATATATATAACTATATATATATATATATATATATATATATATATATATATATATATATATATATATATATATATATATATATATATATATATATAATTACGCTGTAATGTCTCGGCTGTGTATTTAAAACATGGCGGTTTCTTTGTTTTTATTCTGGCTTGTTGCGTGATCGAATGACATATCTCTGTAAACCAATAGCATTCAGCTGAGCGTCTAGCTCCGCCTTTTGGTACCCTTTCTCGTGTTTGGTACCCTTTCGAAAGGGTGCCGAAAAAGAGGTACAGTATGCCTTTTGACAGTGGAAACAGCCATAACGTTTAAGAAAGAACTTACAATCAGCTTGTGCAACCCTACCCAGGTCCTATTTGAAAGGCCGGTTTTTCTGTGTTAGTTGTGATGTTCTGTGTCCTCATCGGTTCCTCTCTCTTTTGGGCTTCGGCAGGGCTCAATTTTAGGTCCTCTGCTTTTCTCTCTTTATCTGCTCCCCCTTGGCTTAATAATTAGGAAGTATGGTTTGTCATTCCATTGTTATGCAGATGACAGTCAGATTTATGTGCTGCTCGGGAAAAATGACTCTGTCAACTTGCTCCTTGATTGTCTTAGTGAAATGAAGGCTTGAATGGCTTTTAATTTAAGTTTTAATGAAAACAAAACAGAAGTAATGGTTTTTGAAGATATCGTTGGGCTCCTCCATTCAATTAGGGTTTGTTAGCTAAGCTTATTAAGCCTACAGTCACAAATTTGGGGATAAAATTTGACTCAGATTTTAAATTTCACAATCGGTAGTAAAATCTAGCTTTTTTTCAATTAAGACAAGTAGCAAAAATTACGCAATATATACAAAACCAACAGTTTGAGACAGTGATCCATGCTTTTATGACCACTCTGTTAGATTACTGCAATGCACTGTATGTGGGGAGCTGCAGTTTAGCTATTGCCCGATTGCAAATGGTGAAAAATGCTGCTGGTTAACTGGTATTCGCAAATATGACATTTAACTCGTGTTAGCTTCACTTCATTGGTTGCCATTTAATTTTATAATACAGTTTAAGATTCTTTATTTGTTTTTAAATTTCTAAATGGTCTTTCTAAATACACCCTTATAAACCCACTCGTTCTCTCAGGTCAGTTGACCAGCTTCTCCTGATTGTTCCAAAAACAAAGCATAAGCTTAGAGAGGATCGTGCTTTTGCTGTGGCATTAGACAGGCCTCTTCCGTGTTCTCATTTAAATTAGCTCTTAAAACTCATTTGTTTTCGCTGGCATTTGACACCTGATCTTAATGCCAGGTTATTTTAATTTATGTGCCTTTTTAGGTAGTTTAGCTATATTTTATTATGTGTTTATGTATTTTATAGACTATTATGCTTATTTTGTTGTATATTTTCTGCACAGCACTTTGGCTCACTTCTGTGTTTTTAAAGTGCTCTATAAATAAAGTTTGACTTGACTTGAAGAAGGCAAGCATAATAGATAGAAATGTTATGTGTAATATTCCGTAAGTCTGTTTATTTGGCAAATGTGTTTCCATGTCTTATTATTCGCATTAACCCTTTTCGTACAAGTCCAAATCTAAAACTTTGTTTAAAAAATTAAGGGACTTTTAATTCCTAATTCCCATCACTCATTTCCCATGTGATACTTTCAAACACACAGTGATGGAAAACCAGCAACTGAATTAAATTATAAAATTGTTTGTACTCTGAACTCGAAGTAACATCATAGTATGGTCTTTTGTAGTGAAAAATTGGTCATACCTGTTAATAACAGCCTGGTCTGACTCCAGTCTGAATACACGTGGTTTTGGGTTTCCATCCTGTGCTTTTGGTGTGACAGTTCCCACCTCCACGAAACCAAAGCCCAGTCTATAGAGGCCGTCCACTGCCTCACCGTGCTTGTCAAAGCCTGCTGCCATACCAACTGGGTTCTGGAACTTACGACCCATCACATTCACTTCCTAATGGCAATAAATGTTGAAAGAAAGTCATGAAATTACAATTCAAGTTGAGCTTTACTGTCATTCCGTTACATGTGTGGACATACAGAGGATCAAAATGTTGTGTCTTATAGATTTTACTTAAAGATTTTCTGAATCATTAAAGAAAACTATTCATTAAAATACTTGATTCCCTGACACATCTGTAAAAATTATTTTAATTATTTCAGCTTGGGAAAAAATTAAATAAATAAAAAAAGAGTTCACATCATCATACAGTAAAACTTGCACCATGTGAACACTGTAGATTTAGCATTTGTTTTGCTGCTAGAGATTACTTATTACAAAGAATCATGGAAATAATCTCATTCACCTCCACAATCAGAAAGAATGAAGGAAGAATGTTCATGGATAAGGTAATGAATGGGCTTGCTGTGGTAGTCAGTTTTAAAGGTACAATTTGTAAGATATTTTTATTATAAAAATGCTGACTTATGTACTTGCATTATCCCAAATGTTTTGAAGAATGTTCAAATCCAGAGAAATAAGCTATTTAAATAGTGACACGGACCACGTACTGTGTGGCTATGCTAATCATGACATAAACCCTCATTATACGGTTTGATTTTATAGAAGACACGGGAACAAACGAAAACAATATGTATATATATAAAACAGTTCTGGCTGGTTCTCGAATCTGATTGGCTGATAGCAGTGCAATATTCTGCAATATCAGAACTCCTACAGACTCCTCACCCTTCTGTATTACTCCGCCCACATAAAGTGACAGCAGATCAATAAACTCACTACAGTTTGACAAATATTGCTTCTGTTGGACAACATAATGCACTTTTGAGGCTTTTTTAGTCAATAACGTAGTTGTTTAGATTGCAAATATGCAGTTTATTTATAAGGATAGTGCCAATTTTAAATATTTATAATTTAAATTCGTTGTCGCAGGCTGGGGTGGGGGTGGTTGTTGTTAAATATAAATTAATTCATAACAAATTAATTAATTGTAGCCTACCGTTTCACTACCTGACCCACATGGTCTTTGCTTTACCCATAACCAAACCATAAATAAAAAAAGTTACAGACAAATTACCACCCGTCAATCAATTTTTTTCCGCGGGACTCTGGCATGAATAAGCGCAGTGATCTGTTTCGTTATAATGGCTTTTACCCACAGCTGGTGGAGGAGACGAGAGTTTGTTTGGAGTTCACTGTAATTTGTATTGTGATTGATGATAACTTCCTTATTTTATTATTATTATGAGGAAATAATAACAAGTAAAGATGCTAGGGCTCGACCGTTTCGGTTGCATATGCGCCCGAAATTTTATCTCATTCATTCATTCATTCATTTTCTTGTCGGCTTTGTCCCTTGCGGGGTCGCCACAGCGGAATGAACCGCCAACTTATCCAGCACGATTTTACGCAGCGGATGCCCTTCCAGCCGCAACCCATCTCTGGGAACTTCCACACACACATTCACACTCATACACTATGGACAATTTAGCCTACCCAATTCACCTGTACTGCATGTCTTTGGACTGTGGGGGAAACCGGAGCACCCGGAGGAAACCCACGCAAACCCAGGGAGAACATGCAAACTCCACACAGAAACGCCAACTGACCCCGAAATTTTATCTATGCGACCTAAAAATATATTTGGAAGGATTTGTGCGAGTGCCTACATTTTCACTGTTTTCACTGCAAAATCCTCACCGCGTGCACGAATTTAGGAGACATTTATGCAGAATGCATCTTTCAGCTGTCAATGCCTTCTGCCTTCAGATGACAGAAGCTACAACCGCGAAAATGTGAAGCGCTGAAGATGAGGGAATGAAAATAACACTGACAGATTTCGTTTTAAAGACCACCTAAAGTTACTAATGGCACATCTTATTAGTGATCATGTGCTGAATGTTAATCCACCATTTACACTTTTCCAAGAGTGGATAAAAGACTTCCAGTGGCTTTAAGTCCGCTATGAAAATGACTAAAGCTATTCAGTGTAAAGTCTGTGGGACGGGGTTTGCAGGTAACAGCGTTTGCCACTGAATCTACACATTTCAAGCGCGAGAGGTACTGTATAATCCTTCATTTAATCTTCACAATGCTGTCAGCCGTGCAAGCGGCAGCTATATGTAAAATTTAACACAGCTCATGAAAAGACCATTATTGCGATTAAGATGACATGCAAATAATCAGTTATATGTCAATATAAATGTGGGGCGGGGCGATGGATCGCGATGTCGGCTCAGCATCGTGAAGTTTGTCGGCCATCGCCAATGGACGATGGCATTGTCTATCGGACCAACCCTACTCTCCATGTTTGATTTTCTTTTTTATATGCACAATTATGCCATTGAACTGTTGTAAAAACACAATATCACACTTGTAGCAGTGCAATATGGCTGTATATCGTCACTGGTAGGGCACTAAGGCACACCTCCCACCAATGCCGATATACAGCCATATCACACTGCCACTCTTGTGAAATTGCTCATATAGTGACCTTCTGCAGACTCAAGTTCGCTTTACAATAGATAAATAAACAACTGAGAGAGGACAAGGTACAGTTAAACATGAAATCAATTGTCATACAGTCAGTGAACAAAATGATATGTTTTAAGGTGGGCTTGGAAATCTTGCATTGTAGGTAGAACACAGATGTGTTTGGGAATAAAATTCCAAAATGGGGCAAAAACAGATATATAAATTTCTTTTTTCCATGTAGTGCATTATGATTTGTGGTGGTTTGTTCAGCCCACTCACCTATGCAATACTGGAAAAATATGCAATATTATTGTTGAGTGTTGCCATAACGATATTTCTTATAAGATAAATAACTTTCTAAACGTTATAAGGGATGCTTTTTCAAAAAAAAAAAAACTTTACTTGTGTACTACTGATCATACTAAAATAAACAGGTAATACAATTTTTTGAGCTAATTAAATCTAAAAAAAAAAAAAAAAAAGAAATAAATAAAAACGATGTCAAGGTGAAAACATTTAGATTTTAATACATCACGAATAACTGAAATCCTAGGCAGAAATTCTGATTCTCATTGGCTGTTGTCATTTTCCGCTCCTGTCTCCAGCATTAGTATTTATTTTCAGCTCTAGGTTCACTTCACAGCACCTACCGGAGAGGTGGTGATAAAGATAGCATAGGCCCTATCTGATTAGTCAGATTTAGATAAACAACCTATGCATGCAATGATGATACGCTTCAACGATCATCAACATCTTAAGTTTTTCATATTTAGATTTTTACAAAAAAAAAATGAAATTACAAAATTGAATTACAAAAAAAACTTGTTTACGCTTCTGAAACTGTTTCTAATGCAGCGTCTGTGGACAGGACAGTAAACTTAAAACTTGCTGTTTCTTCTGAGGGGCATTATCTCTGACACAATTGTTATCCTGTTTTAAAAACAGGTCGTAAAAACACCATGCTTAAGTTTTTCTTTTGTCAATTGCAATGCTAAAAACTCAACTATAAAGACTATCACTGCTGATAAACATCTAAAATGAAAATAAAAAGCTCTACAATTATTAGGAAAAGCATTATACAAATCAACTCAACTTTAGAAAATAGAAATAATTTTGCGGCATTGACATCTATTTTTAAAATTATCACTAACATTACTCACTGACCAGTGAGGTCGGGTCCTTGTAGTTGTTGCGAGGCACAAGTCCAAGACCAATAAATCGGACAGCCATAAGATGAGCCGTCTCTGCTCCCACAAACCTCTGCAGAACTGGCATGAGTGCACTGGCATAAAAACACTCATCCCCTGAGGCTGTGAGGTATCCCAGGAACAGTGCACTGCCACATCCTATGATCTTTACAGCATCTTTCGCTTGTTTCTGCAAAGATCAAAAAAGGATACTTAAGTAACAAGAGACTTTTTGTTTCTTCTCTAATCCATTACCTGCTTAACTAAGACAGTGCTCTAAACTCTGATAAAAAAAAAAGTTCATTCATTTTCTTTTCGGCTTATTCCCTTTATTGATCAAGGGTCGCCACAGTTGAATGAACCGCCAAATTATCCAGCATATGTTTTACACAGCAGATACCCTTCCATGCCGCAACCCAACACTGGGAAACATCCATACACACTCATTCACACACATACACTATGACCAATTTAGCTTATTCAATTCATCGACACCGCATGTCTTTGGACTGTGGGGAAAACCGGAGCACCCGGAGAAAACCCACGTGAACACAGAGAGAACATGCAAACTCCACACAGAAATGCCAACTGACTCAGCCGGGGATCGAACCAGCGACCTTCTTGCTGTGAGGCAATCGTGCTACACACTGCGTCACCGTGACACCAACAATGCAAGTTGTTATAGGCAATTTAGTCTCCAAACCCTCATTAAAATGTCCATTAATCCTTAGTTATCCTTAGTTCCTCTTTAAAAATGTCCATTAATCCTTAGTTAGTTTGTAGTTAAATAAAAAGCTTATTTAAGATTTAGCCTTTAGTACAGAAATTACTTATTCTGACTTTAATTAAAATATATAAAATAATAAGTGATAATAATAAGATTATGTGGTTAAAATTTAAAAGGGATAGTTAACATAAAAGATTGAGGTAAAGTTGGTTTTATATTCACACATTCGTTCAGTGGCAACTTCTGACATGCTCACTATGTTGTTTATCGTGGTACTTTGAATATTCGGTCTGAAATCACATGCAAGCACGACTTGAAAACAACATTGGCACTATTTATTTGACTGTGAACAATGTTGTACATTGATAGTCATTGGGTGCTAATGTGATTTTACTATTTAGAATTTGGAAAGAATACTTTCCTGAAATTATATAATTAAGGAAAAAGTCTGAATGTGTGACTATAAAGCTAGCTTTACCTCAACACATAAAAGCAAAAATTCTCCCCTCAAGTGGTTCCAAACCTTTGAGTTTTTTTTTCTGAAAACAAAAGAATATATTTTGAAAAAAAGCTGAAAACCTGTAACCATTGATTATCCATAGTAGTAAATATATTAATACAAATATTATCAATGGTTACTGGTTTCCAGCTTTCTTCAATATAGCTTCTTTTGTCTTCAACTAAAGAACAAAAGTCAAACAGGTTTGTAACAAGTAAAGGGAGAGTAAATAAATGACAGAACTTTCATTTTTGGGTAAACTAGTCCTTTAAGTAGTATTTTGCAAGCAATGACTAAACGGACAATCAATCTCTCTCTCTCTCTCCTAAAATGAAACCTAACAGAGCAATTTCACCGTTATGGATGTGACATTTGCAGTAAAAACTCAAAATATACATACAGAAAATGTTAACATTATATTAAAACTTCTCTTTATATTGTACAAAACAACTATGCACAGAGTTATGAGATCAGAAAAAAATCAGAACAAAAATCTTTGATTGTATTTTAATAAATATTTTTGCAATTATGAGGAAAAGCTTCATTATGGATGTGACGTTTTTCCTTTATGGATGTGACATGTGAAATTGCCACTTGTGTGACTTTGGTAAATCAAATATAATTGTTTGAAAACACTGATCGAGACAGTTTTGAGTTATTTTACAGTACTGTAAAATACAAAAATAAACAAAAAAATGTAAAGGGTTTCACTGTTTTGGTGACAACTTAATTTTTTTCATGGCAAGGTTGACATTTGCATGGAATTGCTCAACAGTAATGTTTCAAATAGGGCTGCTCGATATTGGAAAAATCTAGCATTGCAATGTATTTTTTTTTTGCAATATACATTACAACATGAATACAATTTCACCAGATAACAAATATCTCTATAAACTTTTTGGGGTTGCCGACACATTTTCGTTGTGGTCTGTGCTGATTGCAGTGCATTTCTGTATTTGCACGTTGTCAGTATTTTCATGCATAACAATCTATAATATAATCAAGAAAAAGATACAATTGAAATAAAGTGTTTTATCATATCCTGAGTCTATCAGTATTCAAGTACAGTAACTGAATGATAAAAATAAAAATAATTCAATAAAATTCATCGTTGTTAAAGTCACAAATGGTACAATTTCTTATGTTTGAATGCTTTTAAGGTCATTATACAATCACAAGCATCAAAAACACATGGAAATTATGAATTATAATACAAACTCAACATTGCATATTCTACGATGTGACTACTGCGTATGATCACATTGTGATATTGATGCTGAAATAATATATTGTGCAGACCTAGTTTCAAATGTACAAAAAAAGAGAAACAAATAAACTTTTGATTATCACGTTTGATAATCTATTTATCTATAATATAAATAGATCTAAATAAATCTATTTATTATAATATAAACTAGGGCTGGGCGATTAATTGAAAAGTAATCAAAAATCAACAAAATCAACCAAAAATTGATCAAATTTTTCAAGGTTGATTTCCCTACCGTGTGTGGAGTCACGTGACCCCGCTCTGTTTGTTACTTTTGTGTTACTTTGCAATACGAAGCTGTGGCAGAGATGCCTTGAGACGGCATATTTTCCATTATATCAAAATTATTATTTAAATTAAAATATTTTTTTGCAGATGCAAGAAATGCAGTTAAAAACATTATTTACAGAATATGCAAGAGTTGTTTTATTTAAAATAGATACTGCTTATTTTTATTAATATAATAACTTTTAATTTACTTTCACTTTTTTATAGGAAAAAAAATGAATGTTGGTTTTAGGCAATGTGTGTTTTAATTTCAGTTGTTCAACCTTGATGTTCAATAAATAATCATAGATAGAAGATGCGTGTTTACTTTAATTATTTTAGAATTAAGCAATGCACCCTTCATTCAAAAATCTCTCATGTGTGAGCATATTTACTGTACAAAACCTGTCAATGAACTATGAGGGCAATTTTTTTTTTTATAAATAATTAAAATAATCATTCATTAATCGTAATCAAGTTAAAATATTAAATTTATCGAGATTTAGATATTAGGCCAAATCGCCCAGCCCTAATAAAAACCAAAACACATCTAAGACACATAAATTAATATTTTAAATGACCACAAAGCCTACTGAACAGAAGCAAGCTCAGGTAAACAAATGTGTCCATTGGTGTTTGAAATGGGTTTGGATTTTAGTGCAGAAGGAACCGCATGTACAACAGACTATGCAAGCTAATTTGGGGTTAAGTTGGTTTTATATTCACACATTCAGGCATTCTCCTAAGTAACAAGTTAAAAAAAAAAGTATTATTTGCAAACTCCAAGTAGTGAAATCATATTAGCAGCCAGTGACTACCAAAGTACAACACTGTTCACAGTCAAATAAGTGCTATGTTTTTATCCATATTCACTTGCCAATTTTATACCGAATATTCAAATTAGCGTGATAAACAATATAGAGAGTGTGTGTCACAAGTTGTCACTCAACAAATGTGCGAATAAAACACTAACTTTATCTCAATCGCTACTTTGAATATTCGGTCTTAAATCGCATTTAATGTTAAGTCTGACTTCAAAATAATACTCTTCTGAAATGATATTATTAGGGAGAATGTGTAAATGTAAACCACGTTACCTCAGTGCAAGCTAAAGCAACACTTCAAAATAAAATACAATGAAATATTAAGTACAACTCAACATTCAGATCCTCTGACTAACTGCATCTCTGTTTAATGTTTATCGCCTTTTTCATATTTATTTTGTGTTGTCACTTGATGAACACTGGAAGCTTCTGTAGCCAAAACAAATTCCTTGTGTGTGTGAAGCACACTTGGCAATAAAACTGATTCTGATTCTAAGTAAAAAAAACAAAAATTAAAAAAAAAGATTTGTGTCCTTACTTAAGGGTTTAAGTTATACAAAATCTACTGATATTTCATAGTAATAGTATTTATCTGAGCCGATTCAATACATTTGAACCGCAAAATAATGGAAAGTGCTGTAAGAGAAAGCTAAGAGAGCTGTAAACACATGTTCTGCTTGAGCTGACGACACTCTTAAAAGCACAAACTTTATCTAAGAACAGCGACACATCGCTTATTCACCTTCAGCCGTCCCGCCATGTGTGTTGTTATCCAACTCCATCCAAACAACGTGCAGCGCTTTGTCATTCACTTCCTGAACAGACTCTCGCGAGAACAACATCACCACTCACTCAGAGCTGAACTTTTCGTGAGACGTGTTTACATAACACAGCTAAATGTGCTATCTTAGCAGATAATTCGACGTAATTATGTAACATTTAACTTTGTTAATTGTGACTTTTGTACAATAGTTAATGTAACACTAAGCTAATTAAAGATATGTAACATTTTAATTTAAATATTATTTTAATGACGTTTTAAAATATATATTACTATAAACATAATATCGTAAATCTATACATACAAAAGATGCATAAAACCGTGATTCTTTTATTTTTTTCATATTGTTAGGCTATCAAAGTTCAATGGAATTAGGGTATCATCTATATATAATATAGTGACGACAAAGGTTTTTTTCTTTTTTTCTCTATTTTTATTACAATTATTTTTTTTATTTTACAATGTTAAGGATCGATGTTAGCTCATTATGAATCAATTATACATCATCATTGCACAATGGTGTGGCTAAAATCAAAATGTCTGTCATCCTGAATAGCATGGAACCTTTTTCGAATGCAGAGTCTTGGTTTAAAGTCAGATTTTGCATGTATTTGAGTGCCTGCTCCCATTTCCCTAATGAAGTTAGTTCACATTCACTGTTTTCACAAAGTGAGATTTCAGATTTGCCTAAGATGTACGTAGACTCCCTGTTTTCTAGTCCACACAAGAGTTCCCTAAACGGAAAGCTGCTTCTCAGCTGCTATCAGCTATGGCTTTCTCAAAGCAATTGCTCATTTATTGTTGGATTTCAATCGTTTTGATGCCACTTACAACTTGTATGGATAAATCAGAGGACAATGAACACCAAAAATATGATTATGGAAGGAAAGTTCAACAAATTCGTGGACGAATAATGTATGAGTTTGTTCAGGAATCAATGTCATGGATTGAAGCGCAACAGAGTTGTGAAAAACATCGAGGATATCTTCTGAGGGACTTGAATGATGAGATCAAGGAGCTTGTACTTGCACAGTCCACAGAAACTGGACCGTGGTGGGTCAGTCAGACCTTGATGTATAAAAATTCCATCACTGGTGAGTAATTGTAAAGCTCATGGTTTTCCTTCTGTAGACCTTCTGTACTTCAAAGAAGACCCACTTGTGCTTAAAAATAGATCCTACTGAGTGCTGATAGATGGCAAAAGTCAAATTGAACAAGATTCAATCTTCCTTCAAGAAAACAACTTTTGAAATCCAATTACAGAATTAATTTGATTTGGTAGAATGAAGTTATTGCAATGTTTTTCTTGTCAAAATTGGATATGTGTATCGTGCTGTTCAGGATGTTGTTTTAAAAATGGAAAAACCAAGATTTCAACCAAAAAACCAAAAACCAAATCAAACCAAAAAACTTGATGTCATATGACAACCAATCCAATATGTTTTTAATGATTTTAAGAACCTACTCCTAATCTAAGTCGAAAATGTACAATAATTTACTGTGGTGGTACCTTTTCAAAAGATACACGTTGTAAAACAAATGCTGGGGTCCACACAATTCCTTCATTCACAAGTTAACTTAAAGGTTTTTGCAAATGTAAGTGGATTGAACATAAAACGATTAAGCCCCCGGAAAAAAAAAACAACCCTCAAGAATTGTGTTGATTCAGCTCATTTTAAGTAAGAAGCAGCAAAAATATTTTTTGAGTGCATGTTTGTATCTAAAGAGTTCATATTAGTACTTTAAGGGCACAAAACAAAATTGACAGCTTTTATAGCTTTATTTTTTGAGAGTAAAACATAAACAGCAAGAAAAGAGGTTATTCACCAAACTTAAGATGCTGCGCATCATCTCTGAAGAGCATTCATTTTAGAAATATACACTAAAAACAATTACATTTGTTGTTTGTTCAAACTACCAATCTAAAATGAGCTGAAACAACACAATTCTTGATTATTTTTGGAACAACTTAATTGTTTTATGTTCAATCCACTTAAATTTGTGAAAACTAATAAGTTAACTTCATTCCTTCATGTTGTCACAATACATATTGATTTTGTGAACCCAGCATTTTTTACAGTGTATAGAAATTAAATAAATGAGATTATATAATTCATATGAATTTGTTGAATGTGTTTTGGTGTGTTTACAGGATTTGAGCTTGCCCCATTTTACCCTTATAAAAAGGACGACAGTGCTGAAGATCACTTTGCTTGCGCTTATTTAGTCAAAGATCCATTTCAGCTGCTGACCACACCCAACTGCCGCATGAGGTTTAGTTCCATCTGCACGCAAGGTATCAAAATAATTCAATCACCTCTTCTCAACACATATAAAACAATAAAGCTATTTTATTTTGTAGTGTTGATCAGAAAAAATTATGATTTTTCTAAAAACAGAACAAATCTTATCTTGTGGTTTTATTGTTACAGATTTAAATGCTCATCAGAAATCAAGTGAAGAAAACAGAAGGAGGCGCAGAGATGTGAATGACTTATTATCATCATTGCAAGGCAATGTAGGAACTGACCAGCTTTTGAAGGTTGGTGAGATTGGATTATTCAGGTTGAGAATTTGGCTTTTGATGTCCACATCTGTTTCATAAAAAGTAGGACTTGATAATAAATAAATAAATAAATAAATAAATAAATAAATAAATAAATAAATAAATAACAAAAAAGCTCAAATGAAGAAAGCAAACAGTTTTGTGTTTAATAGACATATAATAGACATCTAAACGTAGACGGCTTGGCTAAAACAAGGTTAAACATGAGCTGTCATTGAAAATCTAATAGACATCTAAGAATAGCCCAAAACTAGACTAGTCGTCAAATAGACAGATTAGACAGACTTTATATGTGTAGTCATTCATTTCTGTTTATTTTGACTAATCTAGTTTTTGGCCTATTCTTAGATGTCTATTAGATTTTCACTGACAGCTCAAATTTAGCCTTGTTTTAGCCAAGACGACTATGTTTAGACGTCTATTAGACATCTTTTAAAAACAAAAAATGCTTGTTGGGTACTATAGTGATTTATAATAAATACATTAGTGTTTCAGAACCATGCTATAGTAAAGTCTATTATTCTGTATATATCATAGTATTTACACTACTTTTCTGATGAAATTCAGCAGCATACTGTAGTATAAACTAGTGATAAACTAATACTAATGCTGTACTGTAGTTTTTACTTTAGTAAATTGTGATGTATTAATATATCCTATTTTTGTAGAAAACCTGATACAGTATTTGGCAATTTTATATTGCTAGTTATTGTATTGATTGATTGATTATTTGACCACAAAAACTATAGAATTACCACAACAGATTAATTAAAGTATTGGACAGTACCATGTGGCATTTTTAAGGTTGCTTGAAATGGCCCAGATACAAAATATCAAATCTGTTTAATTTAAAATAGTTTAAGAGTGTAGATGTGAATAAATGAAACTACGGGCTTGTTCTTTTTTTAAGTGACTGGACCATAATAAAACACTTATATAGTGGACTTAAATGGAAAAAGTGTTACCGACATACAAGCTAATGTATAAAAAGTACAAGTATATTTCATGAACTCCTAACCCTTCTTTTCAATTTTTCAGGATGCCAAAACAATGCTAAAAGATTTGGAGACTACACCCATTGAACTGACAATGGATGATAGGGTAATGTACATCTTATATACCTTACATTATTGCATGCAGTATGTAATATATTAGCATTTAATAGCCTATGTATATTTCAGTATTTCAGCATCTAGAATATATATATTTTGGCTCAGTAGCTCAGATTTGTACCAGTATGATGTATAGTAACATATATAATTATTATTAGTCAGAAATAAAGTGTCATTAAACAATACATATTACTTCTTCTCCATATATAAACTAGTTACAACAAAACATATTAACCTTTTCATTTACAGTATTCTCATTAGCATAAACCAGCAAGATAACCTTACCTTAGTGACAAATTCATATTGGTACAATGATATGCAATATCCAGTGCATTACTGTACTGTACTGTCTTCCTAGCTTTAATACATGAACATGATCAACAAAACTATATTGACAACTTGTAGGCAAGGAACAGTATGTTTATATCTCACAAAAACATCTCTGAAAACTGGCTAAGGCAACAAATCTTCCTTCTTCAACTTATTTAAACCATATATTCCTTTGGTATATCAATCACAACTATTTTCTTCCTAAACAAATAGGTCAGTTACCTTCAAGCCATATATAAAAACCTGAAAGCATCTAGTCCAAATGACAACCAGCTGAGTGAAATTGTCAACTGCACTGCGGCCATGCTTTTATACTCACAAGAGTGTGAGCCTGACAACATGGACGAGGTAATTTATAGACCAAGTGAATGACAGATGAATGATTTCTATTGTATATTGATTGTACTGTATATCATTCCACTCATCATACAGTTTGAGCAGCTTATTACTCTTGCCGGCAACATTTATGCGATGGCTGTTGTCGGTAATGGGAGCATTGTCAAAGACCTTCCAACAGGAACCATTTATGTCAGCAGGTCAGTATTAGTTGAATGATTCCTGGCATCTCACTTCATATGCCAAGGTTTTTATCTGATGTACAACGTTTTTGCAACATAGACAAAATTCAAGCACTCTGGGTGGAAAGAATATTGGCTCCACAAATGGAGGATATTGCCAACTTCCATCTTTTTCTGCAATGAAAAGTCAACTGCCTTCTGGGACTGTCAATGTCCAGGTTTGCTAGTATACAGTTTACCTAAATACAAAATGAATACATTTTTCTTGCAGTATGATTCTGATCTTTTTGTGTTATAATTAATCTGTTATAAAATAAACTTTAAAAATGATCTTATTATCTCCACCTTCAATTAGCAACCCAGGCTCATTCTGAAAACGTACCTCTATATACATTTTTTGGAGAGCACCAAATACGTCCCAGGAGCTACGTTTTTTGCAGTTTTCATTTTTACGAATCCACCAGAGCCCGCTGTGTATGCTTTTTGAGATCTCAAATTTCTCTCGCGAGTGCCATTTGCACCTGCTGTTCTCGCATAAACCCACCAGAGGCCTCTGTCGACTGACTGTTTGACTGACCCACTCTCCTCCTTCCCTAAACCCAACTAATAGTGTTTTCAAAAGCATTGATTGACCTGCCCACCCACTTCCCTAAACCCAAAAAAATAAGCAATCCAGAGAAAGAAAAGCCTTTGCCTCATTTTTACCACATTTTCAGATTCTCACCCTGTTATTTACTTGTTTATTTATTTTATCATTTGGATTCTGTTTTTGTCTTACCTGATTTCTGGAACCGTTCTTCGCCGGACTTGAATCACGTTGTTGTGGTCAACTCCTCTCTGTGTCTCAAGTCTGCCGACGTACATGGCAAGCTAATGTGACAAACTGGTAACAGCGGGAAATCCATCCATACAGAGTTAAGCAGTCAGCTGCTAAGTGCGAAAAGGAATGGCGTCATACCACCTCGTAGCATTCATTTTAAAAATGAAATGCAGCCATAGGTAGCTTTGGCTACAATAATTCACGATCTCCAGAAACGTATATAGGGCTACGTTTTCAGAATGAGCCTATGTTGTCCATTGGTCTGTCAATTAGAGACTCATTTCTATAATCATTATCAACATCATGATTTGAATATGCTAAAAATGTTATTATTACAGCTCTTCCAGTTTAAAGTGAATCCACTGGAAATGAAGTCCGACGAAAACATCACTGGAACAGTTTGCAGCTTTTCTTTGCAGAATAGCAACTCTTCAGTCAAATTCAAAGATCTTCCAGAGAACATTGAGGTAAAAACCAACAACTAAACTCATTTTATTACGTACATGTTAGAGAATTACAATGATCTTGCATCATCAGTATGAAGATTGCTAACACTGAATATTTCAGCATTTTCAGTTTTTGACTTGCTCAATGAACGTTTTGGGGCATTATTCTTTATAGCCTTAAAGCTATATTTTATTGTGGAATACATTTAAAAAAATAATGAACACAAATTAATTAATTAATTAATTAATTAATTAATTAATTAATTAATTAATTAATTAATTAATTAATTAATTAATTAATACACTCTAAAAACGCTGGGTTCTATGTCAAGGTTAGTGGGTGGGGAAAGGAGCGAGGACTCAATTGTTGTAAAACTAAAGATGGGTTTATTATTTATAAAAAATAAAACAATGAGCAAAACAAACTACCCCAAGGGGGAAAACATTAATAAACAAATAAACAAACAAACTCAACTGGGCTGGCCAGAAAAGGCAGGACTGGACAAGACTGGAAACAACGATGTAAACAACAAACTGGCACAGGACTGCAGACAAGAGGGAGCTATAAAGGAGAAATAATTGGCAAACAGGCAGGTGAACATAAACTAATAATGGTATAAGAGGAAGGGTGAGACTAGACAATACACAGGACATGGCACATCCAGCACATGGTACAAAAACACTGCAAAAGCCATGTGCTCACTTAAAACAGGACTAGAACACACAGCCAATGAGAGAACTCATTAACAGCGTGTTCACATGAAACAACACTAAAGCACGTGAAGCATGTAAACATGGAGCCACATGCTCTATACAACACCAAAACGAGACAGAATGCAAGACATGAGTACACGATAAATAAAACACCTACCGTGCAGTCACATGCGGTAGGTGTGCAACCGAAACCAAATAGACTGGAGCTCTGAGAGCGAAGACACCATGCTGCAAACAAAACACACACCGGGACGAAAGCGCCCATGCTGAGCATGCCCAGACCCCGGCCCGAGCATGCCTCAAGCATGGCCAAGATGGCGCTCATACAAAAGACAAAGACAGACAAGAACAGGATAAGAGTGCTCGACCCGAGTAAACTCGAGCCAAGCACAACATACAAGACAAGACAGGACTAGTGTCTTGTTTAAAACAAGAACTGACAAGACCGAAGTGGCAGAATCGTAACATTCCACACAATTATATAATGTTGTCATCAACTTAATCATTTTTACAAATGTAAGCGGATTGAACATTACACAATTAAGTTGCCCCAAAAAACACAAAATAATTGTGTTGATTCAACTCATTTTAAATAAGTTTGAACAAAAGTAGCAAGAGTACTGGAGTGTACACAAATAATTAAATTAGATGTTGCAGTTAACTAATAGCTGCTGATGCTTCTGTGCAGATATATTTACCTCAACCTGAAGCAGCTCAGCCTGAAGTTGTGGACATAACCTGGAAAAATGGGTTTGCTGTCACCTCGACTTTCAACATCACAGATGCAAATGTGACTGTCGTTGTATCAGCAGTCCCGAATCGAAACATAAGCCTCAGTTTTACATTGCACCCACCCAATGGGACAAACATCAGCTCTTGGAATCAAAGCTCTACTGTGACTTATAAAGGTAACTTTGAAAAATAAATTCAGTGGTTTACTTGAAGGGGTTGTATATAAGACTGTTATGAAACCTTTATAATCATTATATGATATACCATTTCAAGGAGATTTTATACATGCTTATACTGTCATTAAGTGCCATTCACTTAGTTATGTCGTTTTAAATGTAAAGATGATTTTTGTGATGTTTCTGTTATGACAGCTTGACCAAATACATCATTTGTTGTGACAAATTGACATTAATAAGACAACATAACTTGCCATAAATCTGTTATAAACATGATTGTCACAATGCCATTATAATTGTGTCTTGAGCTGTATAGAAGCATCATTAATATTTACTTGACCTCAACCACAGTGGTACAAATTTAATTTGTCATTAAAATGTAATTAAAGGTAAATAAACATTAATGATGCTGTTATAAAATGATTTAAAATAGTTTTTAATGACAAATTCATTGTTCCACTGAAAAAAAAGCGGTCATCAAAACGCTCATGACACAATTATAATGACCGTCTTTCGGATGAGACGTTAAACCGAGGTCCTGACTCTCTGTGGTCATTAAAAATCCCATGACACTTCTCGTAAAGAGTAGGGGTGTAACCCCGGTGTCCTGGCCAAAGTCCCTCAATCGGCCCTTACAGATCATGGCCTCCTAATCATCCCCATCCACCGAATTGGCTCTATCACTGTCTCTTCACTCCACCAATAGCTGGTGTGTGGTGAGCGCACTGGCGCCGTTGTCCTGTGGCTGCCGTCGCATCATCCAAGTGGATGCTACACACTGGTGGTGGTGTGAAGAGACCCCCCCTCATGATTGTGAAGCGCTTTGGGTGTATGGCCATACACAATAAATGCGCTATATAAATACACATTACATTACATTACATTACATTACCTCATGATGATCATGTTTATTACAGATTTATGACAAGTTATGTTGTCTTGATAATGTCAAGTTGTCACAACAAAGACAAAGACATTATGTGTTTGGGTATGTCAAGTTGTCATAACAGAGACATCTCAAACAACGTCACCTTTGTGTTCAAAATGACATAACTGAGTAAATGACACTTCATATTCATGATGTGTGATGTTATAATTGCAAAGGTGTCATGACAGTTTTATTAACACATCTTAAAGAAAAGTGTTACCAATTCAGTTACTACAATTAATAATATATCATTGTTATTACTTATTTGTCCATTATCCAGTATTATTAATTGATATGCATGATGTCTCTGCATTATTTGTGCAATAGATGGTTATCGCTGGCTGATCAACCCTGATATGAGAAAGGAATTGGATGGGACCTGGAAGGTGTCAGTGTTACCAACTGCTTACACCTCAAGTGATGAGCTCACCTTCAAAATGTCTGTTTTTGTAACCAAGTGCCTGTTTTGGGACACAGATAATGGACAGTGGAGTAGAGAGGGCTGCATGGTGAGCATCCATAATGCTTGCGCACTAATATACATTCAGTGTGGAGTTTTTACATAATGTTTATGATATCATGTCTGTCTAAAGGTTGGTCCCAATACAACGCCGAACTTAACGCACTGTTTGTGCAACCACACAACGTTCTTTGGGAGCTCCTTCTTCGTGATGCCTAACCAGGTGGATCTGTCAAAGACCGCAGCTTTGTTTGCCACAGTAAATGAGAACTACATAGTGGTGGTTGTACTCAGCTGCTTTTTTGCGCTCTACCTGATCCTTGTAATGTGGGCCTGGTATGCAGACCGCAAAGCTCTCCGAACGGTCAGTACACTCATATTTATTTGCCTATTTACCACACATGTGGTTTGTTGAGGAGACATGTGCCATGACCAACCTTAGTGCATGATAAAGCAGATGAAAACAAATCCCATAAACTTACATTCAAGTATGTTTAAGGTTAGATTTGAAAGTAAAAAGCTAACAAGTAGCACATCACGTTTTCTATTTAAAACAGTAAATCAAATGCATTTCCAAGTAAAATATAATCGACCTTGCTAGGAGAAATGCTTTTAGTCATTGCAACACAGTCTTCCACTTTAATTCAGTACATTTTAATTGTGTTATGGCTGCCCTTGAAGGCTGAGATAATAATATTTGAAAATCTGGAATCTGAAGGTTAAAACAAATGTAAATATTGAGAAAATTACTTTTAAAGTTTAAAGTTAAGTGCTTAGCAATGCACATTACTAATCAACAATTAAGTTTTGATATCTTTACAGTGGTAAATTTACTAAATACATTTATGGTACATTAAATTTAATGTAATAATGATTTTTGGCATTAAAAAAATCAATTATTTTAGCGTATACAATGTATTTTTGGCTAAATATACCCGTACAACTTAAGAGGGTCACAAATATGTTGTTTTAGCTTGTGCATGAGACTTTCCATCCCTTTCTCTGTCTCTTAATTTGTCTTGATTGCTTTCATTAGACTATATATTTTGTCAAAATACATTGACTTTATTATACGTAAATAAAAAAGTCTGCACTGCTCGCTCGTGGTTTTAAAAATTGTCAATAGTGTCATTCAGAAGGTCATGATTCACACTCGATAAATATTTACTCATATAGCTTTATTTTAAGTTCTTGGGAGATACAAAACACAGACATTGCGCCGAAACATCTGGGGTTTGTATCTCCCAAGAATGTAAAATAAAGCTATATAAGTAATTATTTATCGAGTCCGAATAATGACCTTCTGAATGATATTATATGTAAATACCCTACACTCTAAAAAATAAGTGTTACAAAAAAAAGGGTGATTTCACAGCCATAAAAATAAGAGTTTGTTTCCTCAAAGAACATTTCAGTGAACAGATCTTAAAATAATCTCTTTTTCAGGGTTCCCACAGTTTTACTTGAATTTCAGACATATGAATTCAAGGCCTGGAAAGCTCTTAAAAACAAACACAAGTCCTTGAAAGTGCTTGAGTTTAAAGTTTATGGTTATTTGGTATGTTATTTCAACAGTTGTACTGTGAACGAAGAAATTCTTAATTTAAAAATCTCAAATTTAAATCTTAATCAAGAACTATGACAAACAATGTTTTATTTTAGCAATATTTCAGAAACCACATTTGAATATAATTCATTTATTCATCTTCCTTCGGCTTAGTCTATATTTCAGACGTTGCCACAGCGAAATGAACCGCCAACTATTACAGCATATGTTTTAAGCAGCGGATACCCAGTACTGGGAAACATCCATACACGCTCATTCACACACACACTCATACACTACGGACAATTTAGCTTACCCAATTCACCTATAGCGCATGTCTTTGGACATGTGGGGGAAACCGGAGCACACGGGGAGAACATGCAAACTCCACACAGAAATGCCAACTGACCCAGCCGAGACTCGAACCAGCAACCTTTTTGCTGCGAGGCAACAGAGCTAACCACTGAGCCACCGTGCCGCCCCACATTTGAAAATTACCAGTATTGAATTCAACAAATTAAGTTGTTTGAACGTGTCCGTTTATAATGGTCTACATTTTTGGAAACAACACATTCAAAACATAATTTGTGACATTTAATGTAAATATTAAGTGTAAGTGAAATGTCAAGTACAATAAAGACTTTAAGGGTGTCACAGTGGTGCAGTGGGTAGCATAATTGCCTCACAGCAAGAAGGTCGTTGGTTCGAGCCCCGGCTGGGTCAGTTAGCATTTCTGTGTGGAGTTTGCATGTTCTTCCCGTGTTTGTCTGGGCTTTCTTTGGGTCCTCCGGTTTTCCCCACAGTCCAAAGACATGCGGTACAGGTGAATTGAATAAGCTGTATTGGCCATAGTGTATTTGTGTGAATGCAGGAGTGTATAGGTGTTTCCCAGTATTGGGTTGCGGCTGGAAGAGCTTAGCCCCTTAGTCCCTGGTTTAGTCCCTTTATTAATCAGCTGACCCCTGATATGCTATATATGCTATTTATGCTGGGGGTGTGAATTACAAAGGTGCTTGATTTAAAATTATTAATGATTTAAAAAGTTCTTGAATTTGGGGTCCATGAAAGAGTAAGAACCCAGCTTTTTTTCTTTGTGTTAGGAATATTTTAATTCTAAAAACCCTTTTGTGCAATGGAACTGTTCTGTGGATGGTGAAGGATCATAATGAAATCCTCAATGTCAAACTATTATTATTTAAAGTGTAGTAATTAGGCAGTGACCGCACAGCAAAATATCAAAACATTTTGTACATACTGTATTTTTATCATTCTATTAAAAAATGTCTTATGTGAAACCTAATGATATAACTATATCTGCTGTCATTGATACTCCAGGATTCTAGTTCAATGTTGTACACAGTAAAAATGTCTGGGTTCCACACAATTTCTTTTTGTTGTCCCAACACAAATCAATTAAGTTAACTTCATTTGTCACCTTGGAATGATAAAGTTCTGTCTGCATTTTAGATGATTTTGAGATATTGAGCTTCAAAGTTTTTGCATTTCATATAGCAAACAATATGTGTGTAACAGTTCTCTTTCATACATAAACATGACAGAGACCCTAAATCTACTCTAAATGTAAATTATCAAAATTCTCTTACATTTGCAAATTGGGGTAAAAAAAACGACAAATGCAGACAGAAGCTTCTAATTCTAAAAAAAAGTCGTTTTCTGCCTGGAATTATAAGGTTCTATCTGGCAGATCATTAATTGAAGCATTACTTTTCAAGAAATACAATCAGTCTGATTATAAATTTAATTAAAAATAAATAAATTTGCTGTTGTGACAATATGTTGATGCTTGAGAAAGTAAAATTTTTGCTTTCTATAACAATTATTTAATATTTTAGGATGAATTTTTTTTTCTTGTGCAAATTAAGCATACAAGGCTGTGCTAAATATTTTATCCAGTGCAGATGTTCATTTTATGTAATTAGTATGATAATATTTATTGAATTATATGCTTTATGAGAGTTCTTCTTTGTAGATAAAACCTTTTTTTGTTTTTTAATAAAAAATCTTAAAATGTAAACAACTTATAAAAAAGAACATTCCATAATGTAAATAAATTGTCATTTAATAAGAATATGACAATAACTCTATTTAGACAAAAATGTCAGATAGAACCTTATAATTCTAAGGTGACGAATTGTTTTTACAAGTTTAAGTGGATTGAACATAAAACAATTAAGTTCTCCTAAAAAAGGACAATAATTGTGAAGTTGTTTGAACAAGCAGTAATAATCTTTTTTTATTTAGTGTAATAATGTGATTAAATGTCTGTGTCCGCAGCGTAAAATGACTCTGTTGGAGGACAATCACCCATGTGCCCAGTACAACTATCTTGTAAATGTACAAACAGGCCACAGAAGAAGAGCTGGCACCACTGCCAAGGTGAACCACAAACGTTTTTTATGTTGCTGTAAAGGCAAATTATTTTCTTCCTGTTCACAGGGAATATATTTTAATGTGAAGACTGAATGAAATTAAATGAACTCAGACAAAGTTTGTCTTTTAATTGCTTTAATTCTCTGGAGATTGATCAGTTTACACACAGACAGCCTCTGTGAGCAAAAGGATCCCAAGGAGGGGGTCACAGGCGTTTTTTAAAGACAAATGTTTAGATAAGAATTTCTCTATAGCTCCTTAACTCTTAAACAACCGGTAGATTAACACATGGCTGTAATAGCCCAATGATTATAATGCTTTGATCTTTACTTTAGCAAAACTTTAATCAATTTATAATATCAATATATAATTGTCAATCATCAATGTATAATTGTATGATCATCAATATTAAAAATTTCCATCACATTACTTTAACTTAATTTAATAAGTTAATCAGGTTTCAACAACAACAAAGATAAGCTGTACAACGTTTAACATAATGTAATCAGTAAATTTATCAATTATGAATTTGAATGATTTAAGATTGAGATTGAGATCAAGTATATTTGTTTCAACTAAAAGCTTTAAGGCAGGAAGACTTTTTTCTTTTCTACACTGGTCTGTTTCTCATCTGTAAGTTGTAAGAAAGTGCATTATTAAAATCTCATCTTTTTCAGGTAAAGGTGATGGTCCAGTTTGCTGAAGGGCAGAGTGACTCTTATAGTTTGTCTGACTCAGAGAAGCCTGTGTTTGAGAGAGGAGGAGTGGATGTGTTTCTGCTCAGTATGCCTTTTTCACTTGGTGAACTCCAGAGCATTGACATATCGCATGACAACTCAGGTGGAAGCCCTGATTGGTAGGTGTTTGTGTGTCTTGCTTTTTGCATGTGTTTTCTTATTTTTGCATAGAGAGGCAGAAGCAGAGTACACTTCAGGTGAGTGTTCTGTGTTGCTTACTATTCCTTTTGTTTTTCACTGGATCTACTAAGGGTGCCACGGTGGCTCAGTGGTTAGCACTGTCACCTCTGTTTGCACAGGTTTCCTTCAGGTGCTCCGGTTTCCCCCACATTCCAAAGACATGCGCAATAGGTGAATTAGCTAAATTAAATTGGCTGTAGTGTATGAGTGCATGTGTGTATATCAGTGTGTATGAGTGTTTCCCAGTACTGGGTTGCAGCTGGAAGGGAATCAGCTGCTTAAAACATATGCCGGAATAGTTGATGGTTCATTCCGCTGTAGTGACCCCTGATAAATAAGGGACAAAGCTGAAAGAAAATGACTGAATGAATGGATCTACATATCTACAGTAAATATCTATAGGTAAATAATATTATTTAAATGATACATTTAAGGCAGCACGGTGGCGCAGTGGGTAGCACGTTCGCCTCACAGCAAGAAGGTCGCTGGTTCGAGCCTCGACTGGATCAGTTGGCATTTCTGTGTGGAGTTTGCATGTTCTCCCTGTGTTCGTGTGAGTTTCCTCTGGGTGCTAGTCCGCAAGTCCAAAGACATAAGATATAGGTGAATTGGGTAAGCTAAATTGTCCGTAGTGTATGTGTGTGAATGAGTGTGTATGGATGTTTCCCGATGATGGGTTGCAGCTGGAAGGGCATCCGCTGCGTAAAACATGCTTGATAAGTTGGCGGTTCATTCTGCTGTGGCGACCCCAGATTAATAAACTGACTAAGCCGAAAAGAAAATGAATGAATGAATGAATGATACATTTAAATAAAGGAAACCCCTACACTTTATTTTGTTGCCCCTTCAATAATCTATTGATTACCCACCAAGCATTTTTTTTGTTTATTAAACAACTAATCAATGTCTAATACAAGTCATCTTACTGTACACAAAGCCAGTCAGTCAGCTAATAGTCTAGTAATGAGTGTTATGTTGTGTTCACACTACACTCACACAGAAATATGTTACAAAATACAAATATGTTGTATCAAATATGGACAAATATTATCAATACATTTAAATGACACTTTTTATTCCAACATTTAAGTTTTGGTAATATTTCACTCAACATCGGGTTAAAGCAACTCAACAATTTTTGGGTAACACTTTACAATAACAGTACATGAATAATGATGTATTAATGTGCAAACTAAACATTACTTTATTATGAGTTAATGATGAGTTAAGGTATGCACTAATCATGAACTAACTTGAACTACAACATGAGTTCATGTGTGAATAACGGCTACCTTAATTACTTGTTAGTACATGTTGTTAATTAATGTATTAGTTAACATTTAAGTTTAAGCTAAATGTAACCAACATGAACTCATGAGCTGTTAATGTATGATTATGTCATGACTTTACTTGGAGGGGCACATCATCATTAACTCATCCTTAACTACTCATGAACTCCTGCTCATGCTGATGTTGACAGAACACTTTTCTATTGTTATTCAGTGTAAACTGACTAGTCGAACGTGCATAAGGAGTTCATGAGTAGTTAAGAATGGGTTAATGATGATGTGCCCCTTCAAGTAAAGTCACAACATAATTATATATTAACATAACATGAGTTTATGATGGTTAAATTAAGCATAAACTAATGTGGTAATTAATACATTAATTAACAAACAATCATGTACTAACAAATTAAGGTAGCCGTTATTCACACATGAACTCATGTGACTCATGTTGTAGTTAAAGTTAGTTCATGATTAGTGCATACATTAACACATCATTAATTCATAATAATGTAATGTTTAGTTTAGATATTAAAACATCATTATTCATGTACTGTTATTATAAAGTGTTACCAAAAATTTTTATTGTTTAGTAGTTCAGTTCTCAGGGTTTTCTATTTGGTTTTGGTTTTTATCAAAAATAAAAGTATACATTCAGTTTTGACTGTCTTAGCCTTCACTGTGATTTTTAAAACGGAGCCTAAAAGAATCTAACAAATGAGGTATATTTTGTGTCAGAGCTTACTAAACTTTCAAAACATTGCTAAACATTTTTTTTACCAATTGAGAACTCAAGAAGAGCTTATAAAGTAGGCTATTTTAGATATTTCACAACATAGAATGGCAATGTGAATGTCATGTAAATAAATTAATTTACATGAATTTTACATGAAATCGGGGATGGGGGGGGGGGGGGTGTTCAGCCTCACATCCAGTGACCTTTAGTATTGTTTGTTTGCTTCTTGAAGTCTGGACAAAACTATTATAAATACTTATTATAAAAACTTATTACAAATACTTTGGGCATGTAAAGTCAGTGTTGTTAGGATGTTTTCATAATTCAGGGATTCCCAATCATTTCAGTCAACCAAAACCTTTCAAATTAAAATTGTTAATATAACATTTTTATTTTATTTGTTATAATTAATCAACAAATTTGGATGTTTACAGTTCAGTGATTTTGTTTAATTTTGTTTAAATTTGAATTAATTTTTTAAAGCCCAATTTGGAAACAATTTGAGAAATAATGTAAAACAAAAGGAAAAATGGGCTGGGCCAGTTGGCATTTCTCCCCGTGTTTGAGTGGGTTTCCTCCGGGTGCTCCGGTTTCCCCCACATTTCAAAGACATGCGCTATAGGTGAATTGAATAAACTAAATTGTCCGTAGTGTATGAGTGTAAATGAGTGGGTATGGATGTTTCCCAGTACTGGGTTGCAGCTGGAAGGGCATCTGCAACGTAAAATATATGCCAGATTAGTTGGCGGATCATTCCACTATGGCAACCCCTGATGAATAAAGGGACTAAGCCAAAAAGAAAATGAATAATTGAATATAAATAAGGCAGATTGATTGGTACGTTTTAAAACCTTTTGTAACCTAGATTACGTTACTAAGTACAAATTTTATCATGCAATCTGTTATGGACTACAATTTCTAAGTAATCCATCAAGCACTGTTAAACAAAAGCTAATCAAGGACTTTACTAGAAAAATCCAGGGAAGTCTGAACAGGACTGAACTTTTTTGATGTATGGAGTGATTATGGTTGAATACCGTATGTCTATGAATATATTGTACTTTATATAACTCACATCACAAAATTGTTTTATCAGGTACTTGGACAAAGTGATGATTCAGGACTTGCTGACGCAGGACGTCTCACACTTTCTGTGCTCCACCTGGCTGAGAGGTGAAACGTGCAAGAGGACATTCAACTCTGCTAAGAAGAATGAAATCGCAAGCTTTGGGTAAATAATTCTACTTACATTCTCACAATGTCTTGTAGGCCCCTCTACAAGGCCGCACCTCTATAGTTGAATTAAAAAAATAAGATTAATATAATATTTTTTAAATAAAGTTAATCTATAATATTTTGCCCACATTTTTTAAATAAATTACATAGTACATATATTTATAGTCTACAAAGATTTACCTGATTTTAAAAGCATTTAAAACACACTTTGATAAAAATACTAATATAACTAGTGAAAATTTATGATTTTTAATATACTTGTTCAAGTTATATTTAGGGGTATTTTTAATGTATAACTTCTACAAACTTAAAATGCATATGATTTGGATAAACACCTCTCCAACCTAGTTCTATGAATCTGAGTCTTCCATAATACACACACTTTTTAATGATTCCTACTGTCTCCCTCGTGATGAAGAAGAGTAGGCAAAAACCACTTGATTTTAAGGCTGAAAGTATCCGAAATCACACACACTGTACCAGTTCTCTCCTGTCCCTCTCCTCTTTAGGGGCTTTTTCTGTCTCTCCCTCTGTCTCTCTCTCCATGAGGTTGGAGAATATGGGTGAAGCGGGGCGACTAACATTGTAAATACAGATTAATTATATTAAGATGTCGCTTACATTTAACATCAGGTAGAAAATAACTGTTTATAGAATATTTATAATTAATATTATCCTTTTTAAATACCTTGTGACTCATTTTATATATTTTATATTCATTCATTCATTTTCTTGTCGGCTTTGTCCCTTGCGGGGTCGCCACAGCGGAATGAACCGCCAACTTATCCAGCACGATTTTAC
Organism: Danio kyathit; assembly: GCA_903798195.1. NCBI lineage: Eukaryota > Metazoa > Chordata > Actinopteri > Cypriniformes > Danionidae > Danio > Danio kyathit. The sequence continues at coordinate 72,915,574 of LR812525.1, read as the reverse complement.
GCAGCGGATGCCCTTCCAGCCGCAACCCATCTCTGGGAACTTCCACACACTCATTCACACTCATACACTACGGACAATTTAGCTTACCCAATTCACCTGTACTGCATGTCTTTGGACTGTGGGGGAAACCGGAGCACCCGGAGGAAACCCACGCGAACGCAGGGAGAACATGCAAACTCCACACAGAAACGCCAAATGACCCAGCCCAGCCGAGGTTCGAACCTGCGACCCAGCGACGTTCTTGCTGTGAGGCAACAGCATTACCTACTGCGCCACTGCGTTGCCATATATTTTATATACTTTATTTAAATTTTTAAACAAAAACATTTCCTTTCTATTGAAAATAAACGTATTTCCAATCTGCTATGCAATCGGGGGGGGAGAGAAGAACGTGTTCATCAGTTGCTGGATTCGAACCGGGTTCATGATCGATTGCCTCAAAACACATATCCATGCTCTTTACGAGCTACACCACTCCCACCTGCTGTTTACCGCGCTCTTTAGTTATGTTGATGCTGTCGATCAAACGGCGCTGGCGGGAAGCACTTAACTATTTAAATACAACAAGGTGCGCTATTTGCACTTAGCCTAAATAGACACTCCAAAATCAAGAATTTTTTTTCCCCCCTCGCAGGGGCCCCAATTGCACATGGGCCCCTGGGCCTGTGCCCATAATGCCTATTGGTTAATCCGGCCCTGCACATCACACAACAGGTCGATACCAAAAAAGTATGCAACAAACACAAGTCTGGAGCAGGGGAGAAGTGAACCTCTCTTTGGGTTGAGGAGGGCTGCTCTTTTGTAGCAGCATGTCACTGCAGCACACTCACAATGATGAGCACCACCTGGGCCTAATCAGCTCTACCTAGCAAGTAGGCAGAGAGAAAGGCTGTTTCTCAATATGCGTTCTTCAGCGATCTTGTGCCTCGTGTTCTCGTGTAACGTCATCATCAGCTGCCAAAGTTCAGTTCCAATACTCAAGACCGCAAGAACAGAGGACGCGTGAAACTTCCCGGATGTGTTCTTGATATCGAGGACGCACCGATGCAGACTTGAGCGCCGATCTCGCTCTAGAAAACCCAGAAGTCATTGCGACTGGAGGTGGGAAGCGCAGCATTTTATTTAGATTTATTATTAAAGTTCAGAGATATAACTTATTTACCTCAGGAGTTTCCCTAAATGACACGGTGAAAATAAACATTGCCAGGAACATCTTAATTAAGGAATAAACACATTATGGGTGTTTATTTGCTGAAATTCGTATTAAAATCTGTTTTATTTATATTGTGCAACATATATTTAGAATGTTTTCATGCATAGTATATATTTTGAAAAGGGGAAAAACAATAAATCATTGTATGAATGCTGTAATGTTTAAATAATTTTCCATTTAAAACGCGTGAAGGTCACGTGACCATCAGGAAGAACGCAGCATCTCATTCCTCACAGGTTGCGTTCTCTGTTCTCGTGGTATGCCGAGTTCGTTCTTCCGAGGACACCTGGCAAGACCGGTCTTCACAAGAACGCAAGTCCGTTCTCTGCGTTCTTGGAATTGAGAAACAGCCAGAGACATAGGAAGAGTGGGACAGAGAGATACAAGCATACAACATAACCACACCCAATGGGCAGTAAACACACAATAAATAAACAATAATAATAAATACATTCAAGGGATGTAACAAGTGCAATTTAAAGGCTTAAAGCTGCAGTCACACTGCACTTTTCTCCCCATAGACTTCCATTCATACGCACGCAAATGCGTCAGCCCGGAAAAGCAAGGTCATGCGACAAGTTTCGCTGCGTTGCAAAGTTCAAGCTTGGTGAACTCTGACCTGCGAAATCGCATCACTTGACTGTGTGAGACCAATCAAGGATCAAAACATGACCTCTCTGGACAGAAAATTAAAATACGGACCGATTGCTTGCTTTTTTAAATGTCTAAAGCTGCGGTCACACTGGACTTTTCCTCCCATAGACTTGCATTCATACGCAGCTCTCCTCAAAATCACTAATGACCTCCTCCTATCAGCTGACTCTTTAACAGCACCCTTTCATTCACTGCACATGTTAATAATGTCACTCGGTTTGCTTAATTCCACGTTCGAAATATAAATCGTTTACATCCTTCTCTCACACTTCATTCAACTGCCATTCTTGTTCATAGTTTAGTCACATCCCGTTTAGACTACTATAAATTACAACTGGTACAAAACGCTGCAGCCCGTATTATCACAAACACCCCCTCTATCTGTCACATCACACCCATTCTACAACAGCTTCCATCTTTTTCAGAATTAATTATAAAATACTTCTCACTTTTAAAGTCATCCACAGTCTTGCTCCTCCATACCTTAGTAGTCTTGTTCATATCGCCACACCTTCTGGAACGCTCAGGTCTTCTTCTTCCATTCACCTCACTGTTCCCCCTGTCCTCCTTGTCACCATGGGGAACAGATCCTTTAGCCACTCTGTTCCTCAACTTTGGAATTCACTTCCTCCTGATCTCTGTTATGTATACTTTGTTTTTACAATTTAAATCTAAACTCAAAACACATCTGTTCTTTAACTCAGCTGCATTTTTTAAAATTTGTATTGTACTCTATTGACTTTTATTGTGTTTTTATTTGAACTGACTGTTTTTGCTGTCCTGTACGGTGAACTTGAGTGTCAAGAGAGGCGCCTTTAAATAAAATGTATTATAATTCATTATTATTAATAATATTGACCTTAATTTTTTAAAACTGCTTTTATTCTAGTTGAAATAAAATAAGACTTTCTCTAGAGGAAAAAATATTATAGATCAGGAGATACTGTGAAAAATATCTTGCTCTGTTAAACATAATTTGGGAAATATTTTAAAAAGAAAATAAAAATTCACACTAGGACTAACAATATTGACTTCAACTGTATATGTCTTCTCTACCAACCCCATCCCAGCAACATCTTTCAGACACGTACGTCTTCTGGCTTCCGGGACGAGCACATCTGGGTGTCAATCGTGGACCCGCCACGGCGCAGTCCTTTCACGCGGGTACAGAGAGTGTCCTGCTGCATGTCTCTGCTGCTCTGCACGATGGCCATCAACATCATGTTCTGGAACCTTCCCACTGATGCTGAGTCTCCTGTCATTCTAAAGATAGGTCTGAAAAATTGCCCTAATGCGAATTATATAATGCTTAAATGTGACGTCTCCCTCGCAACGGCCCTTACGCAATGTCTGAGAGCTGTGAGAGAGAAAAAATTGTATAGCTTATTACAAAGCATACATATTAGTCTATATGTTTGCCATTTTAAAAATTTATCAGTAAAAGTATCAGTATTTATGTTCGTGCTACATTTTCTTGTGATTACTTTTATATACGCTGTAAAAAAAATATCTGTTAACTAACAGTTTGTCTATTTTGTTATTCACAAGTGTTTTTCGTTTATTTACGGTTAGGAATTGAATTATTGGACGTTAATCTTCCTCTTATTGGATGTTAAAAGTCAACTTTTGATGTTGAAAATTCTACAACTCTACAGTTGTAATGTAAAGAGACGCTGACGAAGAAGTGCAGATCCAAATGCAGGTTTATTAGGAGAATGGTAAGGCAAGCAACAGTCAACAGGGTCAAAAAGATGTATTCAGGAAATCCAGAGTCGTGGTCAGTAAACAGGTGGATGGTCAAAAGGCAGCAAGCAACGTAAACAAACAAAACAAACCGGGGGTCAAAACATGACAAGGCAAGGAAAAGGAAACACGTCGTACAATTTACAAAAACAGTAAATCAAGACTCAGCCCGATGTGTGTGTGTGTGTGTGTGTGTGTGTGTGTGTGTGTGTGTGTGTGTGTGTGTGTGTGTGTGTGTGTGTGTGTGTGTGTGTGTGTGTGTGTGTGTGTGTGTGTGTGTGTGTGTGTGTGTATGTGTGCAGTTTAAATAGTCCTTGTAATCAGTCGGTAATGATCCTCCGGCTGTGTGTGTGTAATCAATGGAACCCAGAACAGGTGCGTGTGAGCGGTGCATGACTGGATATGTAGTTCTGTAGTGTGGTGTGTGTGTAGTTCTCCAGCAATCTGCATGTATACCAGCAATCTGCAAGCATTAGATCACTGGTGACTGTGACTGAGCCCCCCTCAAAGAGCGGCTTCCAGACACTCTAAATACAGGCTAGGAGGAAGGTGGAGCGGAGGTGGAACAGGGGAAGGGACGGAGGGCCAGGACCATGCAGCGGAGGTATGCCTGGAGTGTGTAGCTGCGTAGAGCCTGGGGTGTGGAGCTGCGGAGGGCCTGGATGTGGAGCTGCGGCGGGCTTGGGGCATGGAGCTGTGTAGGGCCTGGAGCGTGAGGCTGCGATAGGACTGAGGGTTATGGTTCAGCAGGCAAAGGCGGATCATACACCCACAGTGGGTCAAGAGGCTCTGGTTCAGGAAGCACTGGCAGTTCAACAAACCCCAGTGGGTCAGGAGGCTTTGGTATAGAGAGCACTGGCAGTTGAGCTAACCCCAGTGGGTCAGGAGGCGTAGGTTCAGGGAGCACTGGCAGTTCAGCTAAACCCATTGGGTCAGGAGCCTTTAATTCAGGGAGCACTGGCAGTTCAGCTAACCCCAGTGGGTCGGGAGGCTTGGGTTCAGGAGACACTGGCAGTTCATTTAACCCCAGTGGGTCAGGAGCCTTTGGTTCAGGGAGCACTGGCAGTTCAGCTAACCCCAGTGGGTCAGGAGGCTTGGCTTCAGGAGTTCAAGAGACACTGGTAGTTCATTTAACCCCAGTGGGTCAGGAGGCTTTGGTTCAGGAGGCACTGGCAGTTCAACAAACCCCAATGGGTCAGGAAGGCTTTGTTTCAGAGAGCACTGGCAGTTGAGCTAACCCCAGTGGGTCAGGAGGCGTAGGTTCAGGGAGCACTGGCAGTTCAGCTAACCCCATTGGGTCAGGAGCCTTTAATTCAGGGAGCACTGGCAGTTCAGCTAACCCCAGTGGGTCAGGAGGCTTGGGTTCAGGAGACACTGGCAGTTCATTTAACCTCAGTGGGTCAGGAGCCTTTGGTTCAGGGAGCACTGGCAGTTCAGCTAACCCCAGTGAGTCAGGAGGCTTGGCTTCAGGAGTTCAAGAGACACTGGTAGTTCATTTAACCCCAGTGGGTCAGGAGGCTTTGGTTCAGGAGGCACTGGCAGTTCAACAAACCCCAGTGGGTCAGGAAGGCTTTGGTTCAGAGAGCACTGGCAGTTGAGCTAACCCCAGTGGGTCAGGAGGCATAGGTTCAGGGAGCACTGGCAGTTCAGCTAACCCCATTGGGTCAAGAGGCTTTGATTCAGGGAGCACTGGCAGTTCAGCTAACCCCAGTGGGTCAGGAGGATTGGGTTCAGGAGACACTAGCAGTTCATTCAACCTCAGTGGTTCAGGAGGCTTTGGTTCAGGAGGCACTGGCAGTTCATTTAACCCCGGATGGTCAGGAGGCTTTGGTTTAGGGAGCACTGGTAGTTCAACTAACCCCAATGGGTCAGGAGTCTTGGGTTCAGGAGACACTGGCAGTTCATTTAACCCCAGTGGGTCAGGAGGCTTTGGTTCAGGGAGCACTGGCAGTTCAGCTAACCCCAGTGGGTCAGGAGGCTTTGGTTCAGGGAGCACTGGCAGTTCAGCTAACCCCATTGGGTCAGGAGCCTTTAATTCAGGGAGCACTGGCAGTTCAGCTAACCCCAGTGGGTCAGGAGGCTTGGGTTCAGGAGACACTGGCAGTTCATTTAACCTCAGTGGGTCAGGAGCCTTTGGTTCAGGGAGCACTGGCAGTTCAGCTAACCCCAGTGAGTCAGGAGGCTTGGCTTCAGGAGTTCAAGAGACACTGGTAGTTCATTTAACCCCAGTGGGTCAGGAGGCTTTGGTTCAGGAGGCACTGGCAGTTCAACAAACCCCAGTGGGTCAGGAAGGCTTTGGTTCAGAGAGCACTGGCAGTTGAGCTAACCCCAGTGGGTCAGGAGGCATAGGTTCAGGGAGCACTGGCAGTTCAGCTAACCCCATTGGGTCAAGAGGCTTTGATTCAGGGAGCACTGGCAGTTCAGCTAACCCCAGTGGGTCAGGAGGATTTGGTTCAGGAGGCACTGGCAGTTCATTTAACCCCAGATGGTCAGGAGGCTTTGGTTTAGGGAGCACTGGTAGTTCAACTAACCCCAATGGGTCAGGAGTCTTGGGTTCAGGAGACACTGGCAGTTCATTTAACCCCAGTGGGTCAGGAGGCTTTGGTTCAGGGAGCACTGGCAGTTCAGCTAACCCCAGTGGGTCAGGAGGCTTTGGTTCAGGGAGCACTGGCAGTTCAGCTAACCCCAGTGGGTCAGGAGGCTTGGGTTCAGGAGTTCAGGAGACACTGGTAGTTCATTTAACCCCAGTGGGTCAGGAGGCTTTGGTTCAGGAGGCACTGGCAGTTCAGCAAACCTTAGTTGGTCAGGAAACTTTGGTTCAGGAGGCCCTGGCAGTTCATTTAACCCCAGTTGGTCAGGAGCCTTTGGTTCAGGAGGCACTTGCAGTTCATTTAACCCCAGTGGGTCAGAAGACTTTGGTTCAGGAGGCACTGGCAGTTCATTTAACCCCAGTTGGTCACAAGGCTTTGGTTCAGGAGACCCTGGCAGTTAATTTAACCCCGGTGGGTCAGGAGGCTTTGTTTCAGGAGGCACTGGCAGTTCACTTAACCCCAGTTGGTTAGGGGGCTTTGGTTCAGGAGGCACTGGCAGTTCATTTTACCCCAGTGGGTCAGGAAGCTCTGGTTCAGGAGTCACGGAAGGATTACCTGGCTCTGGCGGCATTGGATAGTCACATGGTTCTGGCGGCACTGGAAAGTCACACATCTCTGGCAGCACTGGGAAGTCACACGGCTCTGCCAGCAATTCGTGTCGATTTCGGGTGGATCTGACACCCCTGGAGAATCTGGTAGCTCTGGAGTGTCTGGCAGCTCTGGCAGTGACGGAGGATCTGGCAGCTCTAGGAGGATCTGGCAGCTCTGACAGTAACAGATGATCTGGCAGCTCTGACAGTGATGGAGGATCTGGCAGCTCTTGAGGTGGTGGTGGCAGCTCTGACAGTAACAGCTCCAGTGGTGGCAGCAGCTCAAGCAACTTAGGTGGTGGTGGCCATTCTTGTAGCTCAGGTAATGGTGATTCAGGAACAGTAACTATGGAATTGTGAAGTAAAGTGGCTCACAGATAGCCCACCACGAAAAGAGATCATCAGACACAAGTCACTCATAGTGGTTAAATGGGCTACATGAACAAAGTCCTCCACATACTCCTTGATAGACCGGGCTTCCTGACGGAGACGCATAATCTTGATCCATGTTTAGCTGAGTCTTCTGTAATGTGAAGAGATGCTGACAAAGAAGTGCGGATCCAAATGCAGGTTTATTAGGGGAATGGTCAGGCAAGCAACGGTCAACAGGGTCAAACAGATGTATACAGGAAATCCAGAGTTGTGGTCAGTAAACAGGCGGATGGTCAAAAAGCAGAAAGCAACTAAACAAATAAAACTAAGCAAGGGTCAAAACATGACAAGGCAAAACAAAGGAAACACATTGTAAAGTTTACAATAACAGTAAAACAAGATGCCTGATGCGTGTGTATGTGTGCGGTGCAAATTTTATCCAGAAGAAAAAAATATTACAGGTGAAAAAACCTTGCTCTGTTAAACATCATTTGAGAAATATTAAAAAAATAAAATAAAATTCACAGGAGGGCTAATAATTCTGATTCTACTGTATATTTTATAAAAAGGTGTATACAAATATAATAATGTTCATCCTTAACCAAAACATGTTGTATTTCACAGGCTCATTTCAGCTGACATGGCAGCAGTTCATGGTAGCCGTAGAAAGTGGTCTCTTCATGTTCCCCATCAACATCCTCATCATTACAATCTTCAGACACATCAAACCACGCATCCTCCTGAACAAAGGCAAGAAAGACTCTTCCAAGAAAACAACACCATCTGCCAGTGTCTCCATGAACACCATCATACAGGTTCTTCTAACAGCAGTTCTTCAGCATTATAATTACTCTCTCGAATATAATTGCTCTAGTCTCTACTGTAATAGTACTTTTCAGTGAACATGTTGTGTTACTCAAAGTGAATGTTCTGTTCCTGTTTTCTCAGGAAACTGTAGGACTGTTGAATTATCTCAGCAAAAGCCCAAAAAACAATCTGCCTGCCAAAGAAATCCAGCCTGAGACAAGTGGCGACCTTTTCTGGGCCCTAGACAAAGTGAACCACGTCCTTGATATTATGCAAGGTTCCATCATTAATACTACATGCATTTGCATTTCATTAAATGTTTTAGCTTTATGTAAATATATTTTATTCATAATGTCATTCAAATCAAAGCAGTTTTTAGAGTCACTGAAACGAATTAAATTTAGTTTTACATTTTTAAAAATGCTTTATTCCTTTTTTTCCACTTATTTCATGTAGTTTTAATAAAACAAACTATTATAATGTTTTGTAACAATGAGGCATGACAACAGAGATGAACTTCCAGATGCAGCTTTATTCATGGAGAATGGTTGGCAAGCAGGGTTCAAAACAGGAACAGAAGAGTACCATAAGGGGGTAATCCACAAGAGCACTCTAATAATCAGGCAAAGGTCAAGGCAGGCGGTATACAATCATACAATCATTAAACAAAAACTAGTCTGTGAATCAAAAACCAGAAACACAAGTGAAGTCCATAAACCAAAGTACAATACAATATCCCACAATGAAGGTGTGTAGATGTGGCGCTTAACGAGTGCGTGTAATGTGCTGCAGCTCTGTCAGTGTAAAGCCTGGTTTATACTCGACGTGTCCGCTAGTTCGCTTGAGTGCGCGCGGTGAATGTGACGTCATCGCTGTGTTTGTGGAGGTTTGCTTTGGGTGCGCGCGACATGATTTCGGCCGGCGGAGTGCATGATTTTTTTTGAGACTCGAGCGAACAGTTCGCGCGCCGCCACGTTTGATTTGAGTTGAATATGAATCACTTTGAAGAGATTTTGTCTGAAACGTATGACTGTACAGACACCTTTATGATCTGTGATCATAGAGATAACCAGATGATCAATAATTCTTGGCTAGAAATTGCAACAGCCGTGGGAAAGGAGGAAAGTTTTTGTTAAAAGGTTTGGAAAAACCTGAGAGATAAGTTTGTTAAAGCCAAAAGAGGCCATGGCAAAAGTGAAGACCCAGGTACACAATTACAGAAATATGTTTTTCCACCAGTCATAGGTTTTACACAGATCTATATGTTACAATTTTGAATTTAAAACAATTTAATAGTTACAAAACTACAGTATAATCAAGGAACAAATTATTTCTTTGATAAATGATAAGTAATATTTGAACCTATCGGTTTACAATATACTGATGCCCTGTTTTTCTGGGCTTAATTGGTGATAATGGTCAGGGATGTTGGACCAATATTGCCTTTTTAGCATAAGTATAGGACAGAAACTAGCCAGACAGTAATGTGTGAATTGTGAAGCGGGCTAAATCTAAAAAACATCTGTATTTTTCAGTAAGTGTGCTTTTTTTTTTTTTCTTTTTTTTTTTCTTTTATTCTTGCTATAATAAAAAATATATTTGTAGAGCAACAACATGTTCTGTTGTCAATAATATTTTAATAAACTTTAATAGGTAAAACTGTCCGAGATTTGAACAAAAGCAAGTGATGCATCAAAGTTTGATTAAAAAATCTTGAATCGTTATAAAAATCCTTATAATCATTAAAATAATTTATAAAAACAATAAAAATAATTAGTTTAAAAATCGTGAATGATATTAATGACATGACGTAGTTCCGGAAACGTCCTACTTCTCTGTTTATCCATCTGACTTTACGGTCAGTTTCTTTTGACCGCCCCCTGTTGTTTTAAAGAATATCACAACGGTGAACGTGGCAAGTATAAAAGCCTCGTCTGTTTCGTGAGGTGCGCGTGCAGCGGAGGTGTGCAATGTGGCGCCAGGCGAAAGTATAAATCCAGCTTAATCAGTGTCCAGATTGGTAATCTGTCTCAGCTGTGAAGTGCAAAGCCTGATGGGGTGTGTAGGCTGGGTGAATGGCTGATAGAGTGAGTCTGGTGGGCACTCCATATTGTACTCGTAACAGTTATGGCAGAATAGCAGAATTTAAATGTAAAATAAACAATATCGGCATCACGGTGGTGCAGTGGGTAGCACGATCATCTCACAGCAAGAAGGTTGCTGGTTCAAGCGACGGCTGGGTCAGTTGGCATTTCTGTGTGGAGTTTGCATGTTCTCCCAGTGTTGGCGTGGGTTTCCTCCGGGTGCTCCGGTTTCCCCCACAGACACAAGACATGCGCTATAGGGGAATAGAATAAACTAATTTGTCCGTAGTGTATGTGTGTGTGAATAAAGCTGCGGTCACACTGGACTTTCCTCCCCATAGACTTCCTTCATACGCAGGCGACCGGAAACGCAAGCTTGTGCGACAAGTTTCGCACATCGCTGCGTTGGAAAGTTCAAGCTTGGTGAACTCTGACCTGTGAAATCGCATCACTTGACTGCGTGATACCAATCGATGATCAAAACATGACCTTTCTGGACAGAAATGTAAAATATGGACCGATCACTCGCTTTTTTAAATGTCTAATCATCTTGTTTAATCCCACCCCTTTCAGAATTTTGCACCACAAACTCTAGTGTGTATTTCCCAGTGATGGGTTGCAGCTGGAAGGGCATCCGCTACGTAAAACATATGCTAGATAAGTTGGCGGTTCATTCCGCTGTGGTGACCGCAGATTAATAAAGGGACTAAGCCAAAAAGAAAATGCATGAATGAATAAAGAATATCATTACCATTATAATGTTCCAAAGTACCAAACAACAATTTTCTTTCTTCCATCTCAGCTCAAAGGCAATGTTCTCAGTATATTCTGTAACATTCCTCAAAAGCTGTGTAAATGTTAGCATGTACTGTTAATAAAATAATGTTTTTAGGACATCATTGTAACTAAGGGTGCTCTGATCGATCAGTCAATTGGCCGATAATCGCTTGGGGGAGTTTGATTAGCAGTTTCCACGAAGGCCGATCCAAAAGGGCCGATCAGATGATGCAAGACAATTTTTTATTTTTTATTTAATGTAAATAAGCTTTTTGTAGCTTAACAATAAATCAAACAAACGAAAGTTTGTTAAAATAAGAAATAGCAATGTGTATTAAAGGTATTACCCCCAGCATTCTGCCTCTCTTCTCAGAGGGGGTGGAGGACCAAATCAAAGGTTATTATGGGCCAACTAGGGTCCGTGTGCCCTAGTTTGAGCATCTCTGCACTAAACTGTTCTTATTAGCTAACCAAGCACAGGCTGCTGTTTTAGGTTAGTATGTTGCTTGTCAATAAATTCAGTTGTCAAATGATGTTTGTAATATACATTTATAAAAACATGATTAATAAAACACTTCAATTAGACCCTGTAATCTGTGATCGGTATCGGTCGATATGGCTTCAAGTGAATCGCTGATAGGCCCCAAAAATCCTGATCGGAGCACCTCTGCTTGTAACAATAGAAAAACATTTAGAGCAACATTTTTTTAATTTCTTTACAACATTAGTAGTTTTAGTTGCATGTTCTCATAATGTTTATAGAAAAACCTTCTTGGACAATTAATGTAATGTGATGGCCTAATGCAGGGGTGTCCAAACATTTTCCTGGAGGGCCAGTGTCCTGCATATTTTAGTTCCAACTCCAATTAAACATACCTGAACCAGCTAATCAATACTAAAACTTCCAGGGAGGTGTGGTGAAGGAAGTTGGAGCTATGCTATGGAGGACATCGGCCCTCCAGGAGCAGGTTTCGACACCCCTGTTCTGCTGGATATGCTAAGTAGATACTGAAATGTTTTACTTAGAAAGTTAAAGAAAATGTTTAAAAAAAAGGCTAACAAGTTTGGCTTAAGACTAATGCTGCAGTCACACTAGAGTTTGTGCGTGCGAAATTCTGTCCTACAGCGCTGCGAAAAGGGGCGGGATTAAACAAGATGATTAGACATTAAAAAAAGCAAGCGATTGCTCCATGTTTTAAATTTCTGTATAGAGAGGTCATGTTTTGATCCTCGATTGGTCTCACGCAATCAAATGATGCATTTTTGCAGGTCAGAGTTCACCAAGCTTGAACTTTCCAATGCAGTGAACTGCGAAACTTGCCACGCGACCTTACGTTTCACTTGACGCATTCGCCTGCGTATGAATGGAAGTCTATGGGGAGAAAAGTGCAGTGTGACCGCAGCTTAACTCTTTTAGCCTATCGCTACCAAGTTTAAAGTTTTTGCTAACATTAATTATCATGTTGCTAGCATGTTTTTAACATGCTTAGATGAATTAATTGCATATTTATAGGATAGCTTGCGTATTTCTAACATGTCGCTAGCATGGTAGTATGTTGTTAGCATGAATTATCCTGCTAGCACTGTTTTTAGCAGTGATACTAGCATATTTACAGCATGTTGAACATTTAGCTTGAATGCTGTTAAGACTTTTGAATTGAATTTTCATAGGTTTTGTGTGATCTGAGTTTGGTGTAAGTTGATTAAAATAAACTATATGAGGAGTTTAAAATTTAGTCTAAGAAGAGGAGAAGAAGAAGAAACTTAAATATTATTTCTGTATATTTGCTTGCTAAAACAACATAATAATTCTTAAACAATCTCTGAAAAAAAAGACTTATTCTTCTGGAAGCTCATGTGCATGTATTTTGATGTGTTTTTCCCGCTGGGCTCCTCATAGCTGTGTTGTGTTTCTCTTCAGTGGAGAGCGTTGGTGACCCTCACTGGCTTTACTGCAGTCATTTTGTGCTTTACTCACTGAGCCACATTAATAACCTGCTGCAGCACGTGGATGAAAAAGGCTGCTTTCTTAATGAGGAGCTTCGGGAGGCTCGTGGGAGAGTCAGTGCCCTGCTTAAGAAGGCTGAAATAGTGTCTCAAAAGCACACTTCCCAAAGGTCAGCATTGTGACTACTACAACTACTCTTATTGGAAATGTATTAGAAATTATTTATTAAAAATTAAAAACAAATTTCCCTTTTTATTAGTTACCAGCCTACTTTATTGGTGTTGTTAAAAACTAAACTGGTTCTTTGCAATAATAAGCAGATGAATTATATCAATAATAAGATGTCTATTTTTTCAGCCAACCAGTTGTTCAGGTACAGAAGAAGAAGCAGGGCTGGTGGTTGCCCTGGTGGTTTCTCTTCATTGGCTGGTTGCTGCTTTTTGCCATGAGTGGTATTTCCACCTTCTTCACTCTGCTTTATGGCTTCCAGTATGGAAGAGAATCCTCCATCCAGTGGGTGGTCACTCTTTCATTATCACTCGTCCAAAGCATCTTCATCCTGCAGCCCCTTAAGGTATGAAACATGCTCTTTTTCTCAGGGTAACTTTTTAAATTAATAAATAAACCAAAAAAAACAGCAGACTAATAAGAACAGGCTACACCCAACATGATATCCTCGAATGGTACATTGAAGAATTTGTATTATTATTAATACTTACTTATTAATAATATTATAATAACAACAAATAACATTTTAGTTACTTGTTAAATCCTTGTGATACTGAATATATATTTAATTAAAAAATAAATAGAATTACCTCAACTTTAGACAGCTTTTTATTGAAGTACGACTCCTTTAGATATAATTTCATGTCATTTGTTGTCTTTAAAATTAGGTATATTGTCGAATAAATGTAATTTCTTTTGACATTTATAGATAAAGTGCATCCGGAAAGTATTCATAGCGCTTCACTTTTTCCACATTTTATGTTACAGCCTTATTCCTAAATGGAATAAATTCATTAATTTCCTCAAAATTCTACACACAATACCCCATAATGTCAACGTGAAAAAAAGAGTTTTTGGAATTGTTGCAAATTTATTAAAAATAAAAAAACTGAAAAATTACATGTACATCAGTATTCACAGCCTTTGCTCAATACTTTGTTGATGCACCTTTGGCAGCAATTACAGCCTCAAGTCTTTTTGAATATGATGCCACAAGCTTGGCACACCTGTCTTTGGGAAGTTTTGCCCATTCCTCTTTGCAGTACCTCTCAAGCTCTATCAGGTTGGATGGGAAGCGACGGTGTACAGCCATTTTCAGATCTCTCCAGAGATGTTCAATAGGATTTAGGTCTGGGCTCTGTCTGGGCCACTCAAGGATATTCGCAGAGTTGTTGTGAAGCCACTCTATTGATATTTTGTCGGTGTGCTTTGGGTCATTGTCCTGCTGGAAGATGAACCGTCGCCCCAGTCTGAGGTCAAGAGCACTCTGAAGCAGGTTTTCATTCAGGATGTCTCTGTACATTGCTGCATTCATCTTTCCCTCTATCCTGACTAGTCTTCAAGTTCCTGCTGCTGAAAAACATCCCCACAGCATGATGCTGCCACCACCATGCTTCACTGTAGGGATGGTGCTAGCCTGGTGATGAGCGGTGCCTGGTTTTCTCCAAATGTAACGTCTGGCATTCACTCCAAACAGTTCAGTTTTAGTCTCATTAGACAATTAACCAGAAAATTTAGTTTCTTATGGTCTGAGAGTCCTTCAGATGCCTTTTGGAAAATTCCAGGAGGAGAGTGGCTTTCATCTGGCCACTCTACCATACAGACCTGATTGATGGATTGCTGCACAGATGGTTGTCCTTCTGTAAGGTTCTCCTCTCTCCACAGAAGAACACTGGAGCTCAGACGGAGTGACCATCGCGTTATTGATCAACTGCCTGACTAAGGCCCTTCTCCTCTGATCACTCAGCTTAGATGGCCGGCCAGCTCTAAGAAGAGTCATGGTGGTTCCAAACATCTTTCACTTACAGATGATGGAGGCCACTGTGCTCATTGCAACTTTCAGAGCAGCAGAATTTTTTCTGTAACCTTCCCCAGCCTTGTGCCTCCAGACAATCCTGTCTCAGAGGTCTACAGACAATTCTGTCTTCATGCTTGGTTTGTGCTTTGACATGCACTGTCAACCGTGGGAACTTATATAGACAGGTGTATGCCTTTTCAAATCATGTCCAATCAACTGAATTGACCACAGGTGAACTCCATTTAAGCTGCTGAAACATCTCAAGAATGATCAGTGGAAACAGAACGTACCTGAGCTCAATTTAGAGCTTCACGGCAAAGGCTGTGAATATTGATGTACATGTCATTAAAAAATCTTTTTTTTTGAGGAAATAAATGGATTTAATCCATTTTGGAATAAGACTGTAACATAAAAAAATGTGGGAAATTGCTAAAAAGTGCTACTTTCCGGATGCACTGTATACATAAAAAAAACTGTCGCTACATATTTGCGATTATATTGATGCAATTTAATATGTAATGCTGAATAACACAATACAGTTAAATTATATTCATCATTATATTGTGCTCTGTTAGTGCTGTTTTATTTAGAAATGTATTTCTTTGAAGCACAACAAAAAATTAAAACCAATTAATTGAAGTAAAACTTAATTATAATTCATACAAGTCTTTACACATGCATTAGTGGCCTATATTATTTGTAAGTACAACTGCAAAAGTCAGAAGTCAGTCTATAATAAAATCTAAATGGAAATATTGTCAGAGTTGCAGGAAATAATTAATAGAAATAAAAATTAAGAAATAATAGAAAAAAAGTTAGAAATGTAGAACTGTAGGTTACAAACTTGCTAAAAAAAAAAGTCAAACAAAAAGTAGGATATTAAGCTCTCTAGGATGTTTTCCACTGTAGACTCACAATGCAATAGGTGCAGTCAGTTTTGAGTCCTATTATTAGTATTTATCAGATACCAGTTTTTCAGTTATTATAAGAAGTGGTGGAAAAACCAACATAGGTTCATCCTGAAAGCGTCCCCCTATATACATTTCTGGAGATCGCAAATTATGTAGCCAGAAATACGTATGGCTGTATTTCGTCTTTAAAACGAATGCTACGGGACGGTATGATGCCGTTCTTTTTCATGCTTACCAGCTGAATGCTTTGCTCCTTATGGACGGCTTTCCCACTGTTACCAGCTTGACCAGTAGCTTGCCATGTGCGTTGGCGGACTTGAGACACATAGAGAGGGGTTGGCCACAATGACGGGGTTCGAGTCCGGTGAGAAACGGTTCTAGAAAGCAGGTAGAAGAAAAACAGAAGCCAATAAAATAAAATAAACAAGTAAATAACAGGGTGAGAATGTGGTAAACCCTGAAAACGTGGTAAAAATCAGGGGAGGACTTTTCTTTTTTTGCATTGCTTTTGAAAACACTATTGGTTGGTTTTAGGGAAGTGGGAGGGTGGGTCAATCTGTGCTTTTGAAAACACTATTGGTTGAGTTTGGGGAAGGAGGAGGGTGGGTCAGTCGATCGGTCAGTCAAACAGTCAGTCGACAGCAGCCTCTGGTGGGTTTACGCGAGAACAGCAGGCGCGAATGGCACTCGCGAGAGAAATTTGAGATCTGAAAAAGCATACACAGCGGCCTCTGGTGGATTCGCGAAAACAAAAACTGCAAATAAACGTAGCTCCTGGGATGTATTTGGCGCTCTCCAGAAATGTATATAGAGGTACGTTTTCAGAATGAGCCTGGGTTGCATCATACAGGGCTCAGATTTGTAACACTCTTAATATGTGTATTGATTTTACTTAACTGGGAAAAATAAATCCTTTTCATTGTTCAGCACTAATCAAAATAGGTTATGTCCTGCCTGCAGCTTGAAATGATCAGACTCTTGCTTAAAAAGGAATTTTTTAGGTTGCATGGAAGCTTTTTATTAGGTATTTTAATAAGAAAGCAGTAATTGAACTCTAACAGGAACACCCCAAACCCCTCTTTTTCTTTCCGTTTATCTTTCTTTTAATTTTTCCCCATACAGTATAAGTTATGTTAATAAAAATCTATTGTTTCAAAAAGGTATACACATGTAAAAGTTTGCATCTTAATTTGTGTGGCAATATAGAAAATGTATTAAAGAGAATGTTAAAAAAGCAGTTCTACAAATACAGATATTTTAAAAAGAGATATAAACTCAATATTATGAATAATAAAGTCAGAGTTGTGAGAAATCATGATGTATTTATGAGATGTTAAAAACAAACTGCATTTGTTTTATTTGCAGGTGAACTATTCCTTTTAAATGAAAATCTTGTTATTAATTAATCACCTTCATGTCGTTTCAATGCAGAATACAAATGAAGATATTGTAGATGAAATCTGAGAGCTCCCTCATCCTCCATAGACAGTAATGGTCATGAGATGTTCAAAGTCCAAAAAAGCATTTTTAAAACTTTCCATGTGACTTCAGTGATTCAACTGTAATCATACAAAGCTCCAAAAAAACTATATTGCACCAAAATGACGTTGTCTTCCTTGTCAGGTTGTCAGTGTGCGCATTTCTTATGGTTAATATGATGTACTGTCATTAGAGTCAGCAATCTGACTCGAAAGAGAAGACAAAGGCAAATACAATCATTCATTCATTTTCTTTTTCGGCTTAGTCCCTTTTATTAATCTGGGATTGCCATAGCAGAATGAACCGCCAACTTATCCAGCATATGTTTTACACAGTGGATGCCCTTCCAGCTGCAACCCAACACTGGGAAACATCCATA
Source organism: Danio kyathit (assembly GCA_903798195.1). Lineage (NCBI taxonomy): Eukaryota > Metazoa > Chordata > Actinopteri > Cypriniformes > Danionidae > Danio > Danio kyathit. The sequence goes on along the minus strand of LR812525.1, from coordinate 72,898,000 downwards.
TACACTCATTCACACAAATACACTACAGACAATTTAGCCTACCCAATTCACCTGTACCACATGTTTTTGGACTTGTGGGGGAAACCGGAGCACCAGTAGGAAACCCACGCGAACACGGGAAGAGCATGCAAACTCCACACAGAAACGCTAATTGACACAGCCGGGGCTCGAACCAGTGACCTTCTTGCTGTGAGGCAAACATGCTACCCACTGCGCCACCGTGCAGCCCCGCAACTAAAATCTTTTTAACAAATTTCTGGCACAAAAAACCTGGAGCTTTTTGTATGATTACAGTTAATCACTGAAGCCACACAGAATGTTTTGACAATTGTTTGGGTTCCTTTTCTTGACTTTAAACGTCTTTGGGCCGTTGCAGTATATCAAGGATGAGGGAGCTCTCAGGTCTCCTCTAAAATATCTTCATTTATGTTCCGAAGATGAACGAAAGTCTCAGAGGATTGAAACAACATGAGGGCGAGTGAATAAAAACAGAATTTTCAGGTTTGGGTGAACTAACCCTTTAACAACAACCCTCTTTTGCTTTCTGCTTGATCTTACTGTTGTAGTAACAGTATGGAGCTAATGTGTTATTTATGTGTTGTTCTGGGTATCAGGTGATTTTTGTGGCCATCTTCTTCGCCATGATCCTGAGGCCTGTGGCAGTGGAGAACAATGAGGAGGTGGAGCTGCTCCTGCAGGGTGAGAACATTCACACATACCTGCCAACACTCCCGTTTTTCCCGGGAGTCTCCCGTATTTCAGACCCATCTCCCGTATTGTTTTGTCTCCCGGAAAACTCCCGGAATTCCACCCCCTCCCGCCCTGCTCCTCAGCTTTCAGGTACAGTCCGGCCTGAAACTTGGTACATGTGCGGTGTAATCCCCGGTGTCCTGGCCAAAGTCCCTCAATCAGCCCTTACGATCATGGCCTTCCAATCATCCTCATCCACCGAATTGGCTCTATCACTGTCTCTCCACTCCACCAATAGCTGGTGTGTGGTGAGCGCACTGGCGCCGTTGTCCTGTGGTTGCCGTCGCATCATCTAAGTGGATGCTGCACACTGGTGGTGGTGTGGAGAGATCCCCCTCATGATTGTGAAGCGCTTTGGGTGTATGGCCATACACAATAAATGCACTATATAAATACACATTACATTACATTCCACCTGTCCGTCATGTATCCAGCTGCAAACGTCCCTGCAGGACAGTTGGGGTCCCCTGAACCCAAACTTCTCGTCAAGAAGATAGTGTCAATTGCATTCAGAGACTAGTTTATCAAATCCATGATCCCTTATTTGTTTAGAGAGCAGGGCAAGGAGAGCCTCAGAGATACGAGACAAGAGAAGCCAGCCAGGAGAGATATGGGAGAGGAAAAAAAGTGTGACCGCCTTCGCCGAGAGCCAAAAAAAAATCTCTCTCTCTTATATATATATATATATATATATATATATATATATATATATATATATATATATATATATATATATATAGAGAGAGAGAGAGAGAGAGAGAGAGAGAGAGAGAGAGAGAGAGAGATCATTATTTATCTTGTACAACACATCAGAATTATTTTTAGTCTCATTTTCAATGAATGAGTCAATAATTCCCTCATAAAACTTCATGTTTTATTACTAGATGTATCGTTTTTGAAGAACTATTCAATGTAATTTTTTATGGTTATTTGTAATAACTATTAGTTAAACTATTGGTTAAACAATGTAATTGCTACAACTTTCAACAGCATCAGTTGCACCAATGCTATAGCAATTCGTATTTTTTTGATTTAGTGGCTAATTCATATGAAATCGTAAGATCTCATTCATTGAATTTAGAACGATCTGCTCATCCCCCAATGACGGTTGGGTTTAGAGTTGGAGTTGGGTGCCACGCCTCCTTTTTAAAGTTGTACATTTTCATACAATTGAACTTGTGCCAATTTGTTCAAATTAGCCACTAAACTGATAAACATAAAATACCTTTGTTTCCTCATGAGATCACGGTTGTATTAAATGATCATTTTAATAGTTACCAACTGTTCCCAATACTTCTGTGTCATTTGATTGTTTGTAACTTTGTCAGTATCTGAAAAGTGTAAAAGCTAATTCTCTTTCTCGATCAAATGCAGATTTGATTTTATATGCAAACCATCGTCATTCATAATTTATGTTGCGTGTGTGTTTAAACTGAGATCTTGATCTTCTATTGATTAATCGTGCAGCTTACACTGAATGCATTAATGCAGGCTAAACAAGCAGGGACAGAAAACACCTTTAATAACCTAAGGAAGCATTTAGGTGCCACCGTTGTGACCAAAATGTTTTTAGACATGCGATTTGAAAGATGAGCGAGGCGATCTGTCTGCGATTTGTTACAAACTTAGGATTATTATCAAAGGTCAGTACCTGAAAACCATACTTGAGTAAAAGTACAGATACCTTACTGTAGAAATTACTCCATTACAAGTTACAAGTCACCAATTCAAATAAGACTTGAGTAAAAGTATTAAAGTATCCGATTTTAAAAGAACTTAATTATTTTACTCACACTGAATGTAATAAAACACAAACTCACAGCTAAATGCACTTGATGCAAAATGTATAATTTCAGTGATACATTTATTCACATTGCACAAAAAAAAAAAAAAAAGCTAAAATATAGTCATGTCGCAGTGGGTTTTGCCATATCAGTAACTATTCATTTTTGGTAACATTATACTTACAATACCATTGTAAAGTCAGACATAATTTGACTAAACTCACATTAAATAGACTCTTACCTCAATGTGTTTTTTTTAATTTGAAGATAAATTCTTAAAGCACTTATTTTCGTGGTTCGTGGCAAACAAAGTAGAAACTGCATCCTGTAAGAGCCATTCTGTATATCGGCAAATGAAAACATTTCTTTCAGATAAGGCCATAGATGATCATCAGTGCTGGCACTGCTTGATGTGCCGGCTTCAGCTTCATCACTGGCTGCAGCCTTGTCGCTAATTAAACACCTGGTATTAGGCAAGCTGCTAATTCACATTTACGTGATTTAGCCCATAAATAGCATACAGTACCTTCAGCACCCTGCAGATGGCGATATCGCCTCATCCGCCCAACAAATTAGCCGTGGTTGATAAAGATGCCGACTTGTCGCGCACAATCACAATGTAATGAGTAACGGTAAGCTTTCGTTCAAATGTAGTGGAGTAAAGAGTACATATATTCAATCAAAAATGTAGTCAAGTAAAGAGTAAAAGTTGCTTATATTTTTGATACTCAGTACAAGTACAAAGTAGCCAAAAAATACTTAAGTAAAGTAACGAAGTCCATTTACTCAAGTACTTTACACCACTGATTATTATTCCGCAGGTGCATTCCGAACCATGGGTTGTGATATGTATGAATCATGGATCAACCATGATCCGTTACACCCTTAATTACTTAATTTCCTCAACATTCTACACACAATACCCCATAATGATTTGTTTGATATGCTAACATGTAGGCTAACTAAAACAACAGAAGAAATGTTAGTTAATACATTAATGGTCATTACAAATCTTTTTAAATTATAGAAATTAGAAAATGATTTCACAGGACTTTTCACAGCTGCTACAAATTCTAGCTGCTAAAGCTCCAGTGAACAAACAAGGATCACTTGGGCACCTAAGCGGACCTGAATCAGTGAACAATATGCAATAATCAAGAAGACCAATCACAGAGCCATTGTAGATAGACAGCAGCCCCTCCATTTGTATTTCAGGCCATCTACACACAAGTCCATCTTAAAATAAGCTGAAACAACACAACTCTTGAGGGTTTTTTTTTTTTTTTGGCACAACCTAATTGTTTTATTTTCAATCCACAAGTATGTAATTTTTCAAACTAAACAAATGCTCTGGGGTTTGTTTGTTTTTTTGAGGATGGCAAAAACTAGCGTAACTGTAACAAAGCGTATGCATTTTTGAGCTCATCATTCAATCTGTGTACTTGTGTAAATACATATTTATTCAGTTCAGTATTAATTCCAGTAATATTATTGAATGTTATGCTAATGTTTAGATTAATGATGTCCAATACAGTTTGTTAAGTAATATTCTATATCTTTTAACTGCTTTGACAGAACAAAAGGAGAAATGTGAGGTGTACTCTGGCAGATCATTATGCTGAATATTCAAAACAAACTAACTAAAGAGGAGGATTTGGAGGAGCTGGATTTGTGAAGACATCAAACTCACCCAACTTTACTCTAGCTTTGGTGTTGGGAACAGAAGATGCGGTTTTCAGATCTATTTATGAATTCTGTTGTAGAATTTATTTTTATTTTAATACTTAAGACAACTATGTGTACAGAACGCTATTTTAGTCTACACTGTTGCAGCAAAGATGGTCTACAGTTCAGAACACTCAGTGCTTCTTGATTTTTTGGGTTTTCTGATCAAATCAATAAAGAACAGTGAGTTTTTCTGATAAATCATGCCAGTAAAGTCATCTGAAAAATAAAAAAACTGTCAGCTTTCAAACTAAGATATGAATATATAGGAATATATCTACATTCTGGTGGTCAGTATCATTCTAGAGATGGTTATTTTTATTTAAGTGACTAGTAGAGTGTATTCTTGCTCATGTTTTGCTTGGTTTAATAGTTCTGTCTGTCTGCTGTAATTGTTGAGCTTTGCTTAGTGTCATCTCAGTCTGTCAATCTAGATTATTAAAACATTGAATCGCTGTTGTCTCAACTCTAAGAAATTCATTTAAGAAATTCCATCAAATGTATTTTAATATGCCTTCAATAAAAACATATTTTGCAATCCCTTTCATTGTATCAATCAGGATATATTTGACAATGTCATTTTCCTTATCTCTACTGTTTTTCCTGGGAATAAGAATTCCAAAGGAGCTTTTGACATGGAATTGAACCAGGGGTCTGTTTCAGAAAGGAGGTTAAGTGAAAACTTCGAGTATTTTAACCCTGAAATGAGAGAAACTCTGGGTTTTCCGTTTCAAAATGGCAGGTTTGTCAAACTCGAGAAAGCAGGGTAAGTCAAGCCTGTTTCTGAAAGAGAGGTAACTTTAACTTAGAGTCGTTTACCGTGGTAACTTACTCTGTGAACCTAACCTGGTCAGGAGCAGGTTTTATTCTCTAAACTCAGAGTTTCTGTCGGTCTCCTGCCCTTTTTTAAAGACGAAGCGGTATTTCTCACCTTAGATTTACGTTTCCACACACCTATTTTAATGTGCATTTTGGATATGCGCATAAAAAATCAATTGATGGAAACGGCAAGATGCACATAACTTTTAAAAATAGACATAATAAACATATGCGCATAACTGAGTAGGAGAAACTTTTTATTCGATAAGAAAAGATGTGCATAAACTACGATGGAAACACTTTTACTGAACAAATTCCAGTATACGCATTAAAAAAGGTTTGTTAGAGATCATATGATGATGAAAATGTGTGTGAATGGACAAACCAACAGGCTGAGCACACTGTAAAACATCTGAAATGTTGTTTTGGTCATTCTAAAATGCCTTAACCGTTTCAGTATCATTATATTATTAATTACCTCCAGAGAGTCTGCAGCGTGTCAAGAGTGTCTGTTCTCTGCGTCTCATGCGCGTCTCAAACGCCACTGCGCGTTCATTGTGTGTCGGCATTGTCTTCTTTGGCACAAGTCATTTATTAAATAAAGAACATGTTCACGCAGCTTCTTCTACTGCAGTAAATTTAGATTTTTACTGTTGATATTTGGCGACAGTTAATCAGCAAGTGACAATTTTGTTCTCTTTGACTCGTTGGATGGAAGTACTGCTTTACTTGCACATCTTTTATGCGATATTCCAGTTTTGCACATAAATTTAATTCGCATTTTTGGATGGAAACATAGCTAATACATTTCAGTCACACAAAGAACAAACTAACGTACGAGAATAGTTTGTCCTTTTTTAATAATATAAATTATAAATAAATCTATTAAAACTGATCAATGTGTGCAAATATGGGAAATTAAACATTTCCACTGAACATTAAGCTAAGGTTATATGCTTTCTTGTTTTGTCAGATTTGTTGTAGAAATGCGCTAGCCTATTTTATGTAATTTAATGCAATTACATCTGAAATAACTTCAAAATTATGGCCAATTCCCCACTTTTTCAAGTAAAAATTTTAGAAACGTCACACATTACATTACTTTTTTTTATTATTACTAATTATTTAAATACTTTAAACGTAAACTTGCACAACTTAAGCAGCTGTTTTCCCACGCTAACTGTCTCTGTTTCACTGATGCAGTGGTGCTGTTTTAAATATATGCTCATATTTGCTATAACTTTGCATGAGCACATCAAGTTCAGCTGGAGAACTCGTAATATCTGCGCTCCATTGATAATGCCTTTTTATAGTTGCGGTGTGCGCGCTTAACTCTGAGTTGGTCTACTCAAAGTTGATTGACCCAACCCAGATCAGCCATTCTGAAACCGAAAACTCTGAGTTTTTAATCTCTCGGTAAATCAACTCAGAGTTCAAGTTTAAACTCCGAGTTGGTTGAACCTCCTTTCTGAAACAGGCCCCAGGTGTTGGTAAAAACCCAAACAATACAAACATAAAAATAAAACAAAACAAAAACTACTGAAACGTAGCGGAATGAACTGCCAACTTATCCAGCAATTGTTTTACACAGCGGATGCCCTTCCAGCTGCACTGGGAAACACCCAAACACACTCATTCACACACACACACTACGGCCAATTTAGTTTATTCAATTCACCTATACAGTAGCGCATGTTCTTGGACTGTGGGGGAAACCGGAGCATCTGGAGGAAACCCACACCAACACAGTGAGAACATGCAAACTCCACACAGAAACGCCAACTGACCCAACTGAGGCTCGAACCAGCAACCTTCTTGATTTGAGGCAACAGTGCTAACCAGTAGCCACTGTGCCACCCTTACTACATACAGTAATTTGGAAACTGAATGCACTGAATTTATTGGCAGACAATAAAGTGCACTTTCAACCATTGTTGTAACCATAAAGAGAAATTATTGTCAGAAAACACTATATTGGCAATATGGCTTGTGTCTTGTGTGTAATCAATGACTCGAGTATTTGTCAATTGTGATGGTTCATCAACACCATTACTCCATTTCAGAGAGTTATTGGCTTAATTCCTTCTTTTTTAACAGATAATCCATCAACTCAGTAGCAAATCACTGAGAAACTGCATTAGTAAGTGTGTTATTGTTGATGTGTTCTGCTTTGGGTCAGATTTGTGGTCAGACATGTGCAGATGTTTGTGTGGCTCTGTGTCTGCACAGCAAAAATTCCAGTGTTAAATATACAGTGCGATTTTTTTGGTGTTGTTCAGTGTTAAAACCAGAGTACATTTTAATCCACGAGTGTGAAAGTTTTTTTTCAGTGTTAAACTTTAACCCAATGTGCAGTGTATTTCCCACTAGTGATGGGAAGTCCAGTTTTTTTTTTACTCTAACCGGTTCTTACAGACAGTGATCAAACCAGTATGTTTTACTTAAACTTGAAACATGTCTTTTTGCATTTTAAAATGCAAAGAGTTGAATGTATTGAAATTATTTCTGAAAAGATTAATAAACATTTAATAAATTAAAACGTTTTTCAACATATTTGATCACTGTTATCTGTCACACACACCAATTGATAATATAGGAAAAAGGTAATATATTAACACTTCGAAGGGTAACACACACTCCAGTTCGATGTAAGAATAAACTCTTACTGTGTTAAAATAAACTCTAATGTACAAATTTCACACTCTAGAAAGTCTTATTTTAACTCCAAAACGGAGGGAGTCATATGTACACCCAAGGCGTGTTAAGTTAAACTCAAATTGAGTTAAATGTACACTGATTTTTTTGCTGTGATGTGTTTCCGTTTCACAGAGGTGATCTCCTGAAGCTGAGCTCTATGTTCAGACTCTCGTGCTTCTGTCCTATAAAGCCCAGCTGGAGCACTAACACTGTCCAGAATGCTGACTATCTAGTGTGTGAATTCATTCCTCACCAAATATTTGTTCTTGTGCTGCTCAGAGGTTAATGATGTGCATTTTGCACATCCAGATTTGACAAACATTTGAACATTTATGTATCAAAATGACCCATGACTCACAATGCCTGATGTGTAATTGTGATGGATTGAGTAAAAAAAAAAAAAGAAAGTTTGAAAACATTAGGAGGTGGCATGGTGACGCAGTGGCTAGCAATGTCACCTCACAGCAAGAAGGTTGCTGGTTTGAGCCTCGGCTGGGTCAGTTGGTATTTCTGTGTGGAGTTTGCATGTTCTCACCATGTTGACGTGGGTTTTCTCCGAGTGCTCCGGTTTCCCCCATAGTCCAAAGACATGCGCTATAGGGGAATTGAATAAGCTAAGCTGGCCGTAGTGTGTGTGTGTGTATGGGTGTTTCCCGGTGAATGGGTGTTACATTCCACTGTAGTGACCCCTGATTAAAAAAGGGACTAAGCCGAAAAGAAAATGAATGAATGAAAACATTGATAAAATGGCAAAAATTAGGAATTGCTGATTCAGGTGTTGGAAAATAGAATATATTTGTATTACTTTTGTCTCTTTTTCTTTTCATTAAACAATTGTATTTGTATTTCTTAAGGTGAAATATTACCCAAATTTTTTCTGTGTGATATGCCTGGCATACTAATGAAGCATTTTTGCAGAAGTAGATGAAGCTGATAGAAATGCAAAGGCCTGATTGTCTAAAATTAACTTGAGCTCTGCAGCTAAACCTCCAGTTAGCAGAGATGGGTTGAAGATGATCACCGAAAATTTGCAGTAGAGAAGTCTTACGCTTTTAACATTGTGCAGAGAATTCGTAGAAAATAAGGACGTATGTATGGGTGTGGCCAATGGTGGACTGGAAAATGATAGACAAGTGACGAATTCCACTAAACTCCACCTGGTAATATCAGCTGTGTATAAAGGCTGGAGTCAGGCAATGAAAACTGTTGAGCATCTCCTGAATGTAATTCTTGCCTTGCATTGGGGATACCACAATTCTGTGAATCGAATAATTCATTTGTATCTAATAAATTACTATGTTTGACATTGAAGAAAACTCACTCCTGACCTTTTTTATTGAACACGGATGGAATTGATCATGTATTCAACACAGGCGAATGGTTTTGTTTTTTGCAGGCAAAAAAATTGTTGCATTTCCAAAGTTTTAAACACTTATCTCAATGTGAAAAGCCAAATCTAGCAACTTTTTAATCATCATTCAGTGTAAACATATGCATATCAGGGTTACAAAAATAAGCCAGGGTATTTCTAAAACATACTGTAGAAAACTGGAAACAGTTGAAGGTACAGTTAAAATCAGAATTATTAGCCCCCCTTTGAAATTGATTTGTCTTTTGAAAATATTTCCCAAATGATGTTTAACAGAGCAAGGAAATTTTCACAGTATGTCTGATAATATTTTTCTTCTGGAGTAAGTCTTATTTGTTTTATTTTGGCTAGAATAAAAGCAGTTTAATGTTTAAAATTTTTAAGTAAACATTTTAAAGTTAAAATTATTAGCCCCTTTAAGCTATATATTTTTTGATAGTCTACAGAACAAACCATCATTATACAATAACTTGCCTAATTACCCAAACCTGCCTAGTTAACCTAATTAACCTAGTTAAGCCTTTAAATGTCACTTTAAGCTGTATAGAAGTGTCTTGAAAAATATCTAGTAAAATATTATTTACTATCATCATGGCAAATATAAAATAAATCAGTTATTAGAAATGAGTTATTAAAACTATTATGTTTAGAAATGTGTTGAAGAAATCTTCTCTCCATTAAACAGAAATTGGGGAAAAAAATAAACAGGGCCTTCTGAGGGTTTAATAATTCTGACTTCAACTATACAGTGACCCTTAAACTAATTTTTTTGAGATTTATTAACATATTTATGTGCATTTTGAGCACAGTTGAGTGGATTCTTGATCACCTATCTTGATTCTTGTTCTTCACTTCCTTTTCACTTTTGGCTTGCTTGGTTGGAGCTGGTGGAGCTGCTGCTCAATGGTCTGTCATTCAGCTGCGACGTTTGCATCACTCTGATCTGAAATAAACTAATACAAACAAATACAAAGCACAGTAAAACAAATACAGTAAAAAACAAAAAAACAGTGGCTGTTTCTCAATATGCAGCCTTATGCGGTCTTGCGTTCACGTGTTTTCGTGTAACGTCATCATCCTCCGCCGAAGTTCAGTTCCAATACTCAAGACTGCAAGCATAGAGAATGCGTGAAACTTCCCAGATGTGTTCTTGATATCGAGGACATATGGATGCAGACTTGAGCACCGAACTCGCTCTAGAAGTCCCAGAAGTCATTGCGACTGGAGGTGTGAAGCGCAGCATTTTATACTTATTATTAAAGTTCAGAGATATAACTTATTTAATTCAGGAGTTTCTATAAATGAAACAGTGAATATAAACATTACCATGGACATCTTAATAAAGGAATAAACACATTAAGGGTGTTTATTTGCTAAAATTCATATTCAAATCTGTTTTTTTTTGTGTTGTGCAATGTATATTTGTAAAGTCTTTATGCACAGTATATATTGTGAAGGTGACAGAGTGGTGCAGTAGGTAGAGCTGTCGCCTCACAGCAAGAAGGTCGCTGGTTCGAGCCTCGGCTGGGTCATTTGGCGTTTCTGTGTGGAGTTTGCATGTTCTCCCTGCGTTCGTGTGGGTTTCCTCCGGGTGCTCGGGTTTCCCCTACAGTCCAAAAACATGTGGTACAGGTGAATTGGGTAAGCTAAAGTGGCCATAGTGTATGAGTGTGAATGAGTGTGTGTGTGGATGTTTCCGAGAGATTGGTTGCAGCTGGAAGGGCATCCACTGCGTAAAACATGTGCTGGATAAGTTGGCGGTTCATTCTGCTGTGGCGACCCCGGATTAATAAAGGGACTAAGCCGAAAAGAAAATGAATGAATGAATGAATGAATATATTGTGAAACGGGGGAAAACAACAAATCGTTGTATGAATGCTGTAATGTTTAAATAATGTTAGGTTTAAGATCCGTCAGGGTTATGTGACCATCAGGAAGAACGCCGCATCTCATTTCTCAGAGGACGCGTTCTCTGTTTTCGCAGTCCGAGTTCGTTCTTCCGAGGACACCTAGCAAGATTGGTCTCCACAAGAACACAAGTCCGTTCTCTGCATTCTTTGAATTGAGGAACAGCCAGTAAGAATAAAAGATATATTACAAATTAAAAACAGTCATGAGAGAAACATGAGAGAATGCCCTACCTCCAAAGGTGCTGAGTTTGCAACGAGGCTGAAATAGCATAGGACCCAAGGCAGAGCGTAGACAGCGAGAGGCAGAGGAAATAGATAATCACAAATGTAACCCGGAGCAGAACCATGAACCGCTTTAGATGTTAAAATCAATACAAGACTTGACGGGCAGCCAGTGAAGCTGTTGGAGTACAGGAGCAATGTGAGACCGAGATGATGAATGCGTCAACACACGCGCAGCAGAATTTTGGATGTATTGTAAAATCTTGAGAGAATTAGCTGGCAACCCTTCGAACAGAGAATTGCAAAAAATCCAAACGAGACGTGATAAAAGCATGGACAAGTCTTTCAGCATCAGGCCTCGAGAGGAAAGGACGTATGTGGGCTATATTTTGAAGATGAGAAAATGATGCTTCAGACTAAGCTGAGAGTCAAGGAGAACACCAAGATTATGCATCTGTGGAGATGGTGATAAGACAGACCAATCAACTGTCAACGCAAAAATATTCAGTATGGAATATAGAGTCCCTTTACATTTAGTAATTTAGCAGATGCCAAAGCAACTTACAATTGAGAAGGTATTCAGAGATTCAACAAGACCAGACCATACACACAAGAAGTTGTTTTTTGAGAGAGAGAGAGAGAGAGAGAGAGAGAGAGAGAGAGAGAGAGAGAGAGAGAGAGAGAGAGAGAGAGAGAGAGAAGAAGAAGAGAGAGAAAGTGCTTCTATTGGTGGTTTTGGTATTATTCACCCTGCTTCAGAGGTGTTCTCTGAGGAGATGGGTTTTTACGGAGCTTCAACTCTGAAATCTGGACTTTAGTAGGACTTCTATGTTAAGCTGCTTTGACCCAATCTACATTGTAAAAGCGCTATAGAAACAAACATGAATTGAATAGTTGTTGTTTAAAGAATACCAGTGTATCCGCAGTCTGAGTGGGAATGGGAAGATCAATCCACCAGCGAGGAACACTGAATGAAAAAGTTTTGGAAAGTGACTTGTCGCCTCTCTGCGATGGCACCACAAGGCGATGCTCACACGCTGACTGGAAGATCCTAGAGCAGGTGGAGGTAAGAGGGTGCAGTGCCAGTGGCTGTCCTGTAAGCAAGCATCAGTGATTTAAACTAGATCCTAGCTTCAGCCGGTAACCAATGCAGAGAGATAAACAGAGGTGTTACATGGGCTCTCTTTGGCTCATTGAAGACTAGACGAGCTGCAGCGTTCTGGATCATCTGTAGAGGCTTGAGAGGGCAGGATGGGAGACCAGCTAGAAGAGCATTGCAGTAGTGCAGCCTTGATCTGTTAAAAAGGGTGTAATTTTTCAGATGTTGAAAAGTGCAAATGTGCAAGATCAAGCTGTGTTAGCAATGTGCTTTTTGAAGGACAGCTGATCATCCAGGATCACCTTTTAAGCTGTACTCCAATAAGATCAGGGAGTCTGTTATGAAGCTTGATTCAAGATGAGACCTAACAGACTGCTGAGGTAAGTGAACTTTCAAAATGCTGGTGGTTATTAGCAGAAGGTAGTTATAGCCTTTTGATTCCTTCTGCTTATGAGAGGTTTAGTCACCGTAAAGGCTTTTAGTCCTAATTCTCTTTAACGTTGAGACACTGTGTAATAAAACAGATCCTTACCCTGTTGAACATCGATTGCCCACTGAGATTGTCCACATTCTCCTGTCCTTTCCTGGATCTCTCAACAACCAACCATTTTGGGGACTTGAATTGGTTAGTGACATTGTAAAGATGCAATATTCAAGAAATCACACATTTGGAACGGTCATTCTCTCGTTACAGCTACCTGGGTCATACCTTTGATCTTCACCTGGACAACCTGCATTCGGAATGGTTCTGTCACTTTTAAACGGCTCACCGTCTTGAAAAGTAAGTACAAACTGTCAAATTAAGCTGTTAGTTAAAGGTGCAGTATGTAAGTTTGATACCCAGTGGTTGAACTAGGTATTGCACTCCTGGATCAAAACAAACGCAAGCGCAGGTTGCCAGATTGAGGACAGGAGTGAGTGATTTAAACCAGAAGTTTTTGTTCTAACCAACACCTCGAATTTATATATTAGAAACGGCTTCTATTTCTCACAAGTGAACAACAGAAAACTGATGATGATCACCTCAGGTACACTTCATGTGCTTTATTCAGTGTTAAATGCTAACAGTGTGAGTTTGAATGTCTTTTTAGTAGACATTTACTGCCTTATACGAAGGGTGCTTTCACACCTAGACTTTTGTTTCGGAACCGGTCTCGTTTTCCCCAGTTAGTGCGGTTCATTTGGCATATGTGAAACCAGCAATCGCGCTCGGATCCACGCCAAATCAAATCGGTCTGAAATCGCCAGAATGAGGTGGTCTCGGCTCAATTGAAACAAACTCTGGAGCGGATCGATTGTAGTGAGAAAGCAAAATGATCCGAGCCAGGTTATCACAGTGTATTATGGTTGTGTAATAGCCACATATACGGCTATATGAAGAGAGAATTATGAGTAGGCCGAGATGTCATTCCTACCGGTCAATGTGCGCTTCATGTAAATTACGAAAGTGAAAGCATGCTAACTATTAACGAGAGCTGTTTATCCGTAAGGAAAACCGACCAAACTGCAGTCTTGGTTTATCTGTTATTTCTCTCTATAATGGAAAGGTTATAATCAGGGCCAAATGCGGGTAGATTTCAGCTCTGGCGGGTTAGACAGACACCTCCAACAGCCACTTTGGCTGGTTGGAAATCAGTTTTAAATTGTAGTTTTCTTAAAAGCAGGGTTTGAAAATAAGCGTGGCCCAATATTCGTGCAAATATTAAATACCGAAGGTACTAAATACTGAACGAGAGGATGATCACTCGCACGCACAGATGATGTGATGCGCGCGACTGTTAAAAAGCACGCGCGCGCGACTGTTAAAAAGCGTGCGCGCTCCCGTTTACTTGCGCGAAGCAAGTGCCTAGAGGAAGCGCAACTGGGGCGATCGGTTCCCTTTGAAATAGACTGGACAAAGAGCGATGATCGTGCACCCACAGTCCTGCTGCTTTCAAGAGCTCAAGATTAAAACAAAAATAGCCTACACATATTCTTTTGTAGGCAGCAGCGGTCACTGCTTTCATTTACAGGCCTATATTAACCATGCGCGTGATTATCCTTTCATTATCAAACACGGTATGTTTCACCTGCTTTCTTTTGCTTAGTTATTTTTGTTAATATGGTTAAATTATATTTCTTTATAATAACATTGCTTTAATGGGAGATTACTCCCCGTTTATGTTGATCTGGGACATTTAGCCAGGACAGACTAATGTGACTAATGTGCATATTTTAGATACATGACAATAATTTTTTTTTTAAATGTAATGTTTTTTTAAAGAAAAGTTTTGTTGAAATAAAAAGTGCACCTATACAGCTTTATTTTCCTTGTTTTGACACAATAAAAATTTGTGGCTAAGAAATACTTATTTGGTGTGGTCAGAGATAAATTTGGTAAATCCTTAATTTTAAGCCCTGAAAAGTCATGTGAAATAAAAACTGATTGTATTGCGACACAACCCATTTGCTGATGCACACTGAGAAAGCTAAAACACAATACACACAAGAGGTTAAATGAATGAGAAGGCATGTGGACATAACACATCTAAATCAAGTCATTTTAGCATGTCAAAGTCAAATTTATGCATATAAAATATATTTTTCCAACAAGAACATTGTGGCTAGTGAAAATGGCGAGTGGATAGTAATGTTGGAAATGTACTAGCCACAGTGGCTGGTGATCAAAAAAGTTAATGTTAAGCCCTGGCTATAATGCATAATTCTAGCCAAGGGCTCTGTTTGAGAAAGTCTGACCTCTGATTTATACTTGGTGACGATGTCTGTGGGTATCACCATTCAAAATTAAAGTGCAGCTTTCAGCTTATAATGTCTTGTTGCTCATTGCCATAAATTAAAATAAGGACGCATGACAGCTGAGCGAGACTGTGCAAAATAAACCGTGAAACTCTGACCAATGTAAGGAGAGTTAACTCGCTTGTGACTTGTTTTAGCTCTTTTGGTCCGTTTAGAAACTTTGCCGTGTGAAAGCGAACAGCACCAAGTACAAAGTGCAACATGGTAACAATTTTAATCCCTGTTTCGGAACAAAACAGGTGTGCACCCTAAAAGCAGCAGCAGATCGTTCACCTCAGATCTTGAAAATAAAATAAACCGTTTGAAGTTTAGAAACACATATCAGTGATTCAGCATGTACATTTAATAATGTTTAAGAGGTTTTATATATATTAAATAGATTATAAACCTTACCATTTCGTGAGTAAGTGCACTAGTGTGTGCTTCTGAATGGCTGTATTTCAATTTCTGTTGTGTTTCGTCTAGTGCAAACAGCTAATCGCTGCGTGTCTCGTCACAAAGCGCGTTGTTAGGATAAGCGATTACATTGTAACCTGCTCACTTAATGTTTACACTCGTAATATTTATATTATTTGCTAACTAATAACCTCATGTGGAACTGAATCAGTCTTATTTCAGAGTCTGCTATTGTCCACCGGAGGTCACATTTCGGTCACGGACGCATGCTTTCAGAGCCTTTCTGAATAAATGAATGAAATATGCAGTTTTCCACCAAGGCAACCCGGAGTGCTGAAATGTAATTGACTAAACTGGCAAGGTGGGTTAAAAGAACATAAACAAAGAGAGCGTTCCGGCACAGAAAATACATATTCAAGCAGAATATCTGACTTCAGCATTGTTTTTCAGATAAGCAAGAATGTTCACTTAGCATGTTTCTTAAATATCTGCAAACATATTATGGTATTTTTATGCTTTAGAAGAGTCAAACACTTACATACATCACCTTTAATTAGTGTTTGTTAAATAATTAATGAAATGCTTCAACACCAATAACTGGAACATTGATTAGTGTGCTTTAAAAAAATGACCATAACCTTGAAATATATAAGTGTAGCTCGTTCTGCAGTTTTGACTCTGTGCATGACATAAAATTGCACACATTTTTAAAACGCATCACTTTTCCTTTTATGTACAAAATTCTAACCTGTGTGTGATCTCATTTTGAGGATTGAGCCACAATTCATAAAAACCCAGACAGATCAGTATTAGTTGTATTGCTGCGCCCTCTTGTGGCCGTTTTTGTGATCTCCATTCCCAGGAACTACAGAAATGCTGCATTTATTCATTAAACCGTGATAACATAATATAAACTTCTCATTTAATCTTTGATTATTTAGCTGAGAAACAGGAAAATTATGAGCAAATAGACTTTATTACATGGAATCAGATATGTTTTCAATTCAGATAAAATAAGTATCAAACACACCCAAACATTGCCAGATTTGTGTTTAGATGATTTGTGGGCGAAAAACAAAACCAATATAGTGTTATAAAGTTAAAGCAAACCATTTATATAAAACCTACTATACAAGCCTCCTTACTCTTCAAAACAAACTTAAGACTCATACACAGTCAATTCTTACAGCAAACAAAGTCGATAATAAATGATAAAACCCCCACCAAAAAAAGAGAGAATTAACTAGTGTACAAGCTGAGAGACAGAGGAGTGGAAGAGCAAGGCCACAGCGGAAGAAACGGAAACTAAGGCAAACGCAGTCCAGAAAACACTAGAAACTAGAGACCAAACACTACGCGTGAGAATCAAACGAAGAAAGGCTGACGGCTGGAGTTCCTCAAAACGGTCACAAATATCACCACATTAACAGAACAAAAAACTAATTTAAGGACATTCTGTGCTCGGCTCATATCAGAAACAAGCAACCTTTGGTGTTCAGGTGAGAAACGCAGCACTATTCTTCACATTCCCTCAAATGTAACGTCTGAATGGTGTTCGGTCAATAGCAGAAGAAAAGCTGAGTCACTCTGAAAAACAACTGCGATCCATGAACACATAATCCATGACATCATACGGTCTTACGCAGGTTCAGTCATTCAAAAGAGTTCATTACACAACTCTGGGTGTAAATAATGGCCAACAGGTTCTACCTGCTTTGCCTACAGGAGTCATACAGATTTCTGATTTGCTTGGGGAAATCTTTTAGATTTTTTTTCTTAAAACTGGGGAAAGTTAAGAGACATAGCATAATAATAATCAGTTTATATAATGGATATATGCGCAGTCACTATAAATGAACTAGTTTTAGCTGTCAGCAAAGTGCTTACGAATTCAAAAGATTTTGTCAGTAGTCCTAAAGATCTGAAGTGAGTTTGTAGAAATATCTGATACTGCCATTCACAAGTGTCTCCATCATTCCTTGTGTTAAATAACTAATATTATAATACACCTTCACCTGAAGAGAAGAGCTGTGAAAATGAATTGAACTGTTCGAGCAAGGTGTTCTGACTCGCCGATGTGATCTGGATCTGTTTAGGTCTTCTTCTTGAGCTCCTCAAAGCGTCGCGACAGGTCGTCGAAGTCGATGTCTTCTGAGGTGTGGGCCTTCGCTCCGAAAGAGGATGCCGGGAGTGTGTCTGGAACAGACGGAAGTTCGGGAAGGGTAGAGTTGTCATAGACCTGACCAGATGGAGTTGGGCCTGTAGAGAAAATAGAGGATCGTTAAAAGTATATTATTATAACATTTCAAATTAAAATCCTATTCGGACTGAGCACATACCTGGGATGACCTGAGAAGGATCAGAGGGTTTAATACACAACTCATCGATCTTAAAAAAAACACATGAAGACATGTTAACAACTACCTATACATTCACAATGCTACCGCTGCAACTATAGAGAGATACTGTGAACAATTGTTCTTGTTAAATAAATATTTAATAAAAATAAAATAAAACTGTCGTTAGTCTAAAATGATCCAGCTGTGAGTGATGATGGAGCAGTGCATTGTGGGTTAGAACAGACACCCTAGAGAACCCTTCAATGAATAGCATCATTTATAAAGAGGTGCATTGGATGATGCTAAATATGAATGTGTGAATGTTACCCAGAAATGATCTATAAAACATTTATGCCCACAAAAATATTTGTAACCCTGGACCACAAAACCTGTTGCATGGGTATATATTGAATATACAGCTGACAAAAGTCCTGTCGTCGATCTCAGTTATAAGAGCAACAAATAATAACTTGACTTCTAGTTGATCATTTGAAAAAGTGGCAGAAGGTCGATTTTTCCCATGAATCATCTGTTGAACTGCATCCCAATCATCACAAATACTGCAGAAGACCTACTGGAACCCGCATGGGCGCAGATTCTCACAGAAATCCGTCAAGTTTGGTGAAGGAAAAATCATGGTTTAGTGTTATATTCAGTATGGGGGTGTGTGATAGATCTGCAGAGTGGATGGCAACATCGACAGCCTGAGGTATCAAGACATTTGTGCTGCACATTACATTAAAAACCACAGGAGAGGGCAAATTCTTCAGCAGGATAGCGCTCCTTCTCATACTTCAGCCTCCACATCAAAGTTCCTGAAAGCAAAGTAGGTCAAGGTGCTACAGGATTGGCCAGCCCAGTCAACAGACATGAGCATGTTTGGGGTAAGATGAAGGAGGAGGCATTAAATAATTAAATATAATTAATTATCAAGGCATGATCATATTTTATTTTGGTCAAATAAGCGTAATCTAGAGGCCTTTGCCTTTCATATAAGACACTTTTGATACCAAATGATCAACTTACTAGAAGTAATTATTTTCTTGTTCCTAAAACTTGGATAAGCGACAAGACTTTTGTCAGGTAGTGTATATATTGAATGGGACAAAATTATGTTTCTTATATGCCAAAAATCATTAGATTATTAAGTAAAGATGATCATGTTCCATAATGATATCGTGTACATTTCATACTGTATATATAAAGGACTAATGTTTTGATAAAATGCACGGTTAATATTGCTTCTCAGCATTTAAATGGCTTTGAATTCTCAGTTTCCAGATTTTCAATATTGTCCTATCCTAACAAACCACATATCAATGAATGACACTTATGACTGATCTTGTGGTCCAAGATGACATTATTACATGATTTTTTTTTATATTAAGCACATTTTCATGTTAGTTTTTGAAATCATGTTAGTTTTTTCTAAAAATCACAATTGAGGTGAAGGATGACATCTTAATGACTTGTAATGAAAGTAATGTACAATCAAATGTAATCACACAAGCGCTTTATAAATGAGGCCCCTGTTGTCAGTATGGTTGTTGTTAGCTTTTCTATAACCATCTTATCCAGGATTTTTGGGGTGAATGCTTCATGGTGAATGCCAAGAAAAATAGGTCAAGACATTTTCATTACATAACGTTTGACCCTTTTAGCATTTTTTATGCACATCTGACTTTCTTAAAGACATAGTTCACTTGTTATCGAACTGTCTTCAGTCATGACATTGTTACAAACGAGTAACATTTCGATTAATCTTCAGAAGACAAATGTAATGTAATGTAATGTGTATTTATATAGTGCATTTATTGTGTATGGCCATACACCCAAAGCGCTTCACAATCATGAGGGGGATCTCTCCACATCAACACCAGTGTGCAGCATCCACTTGGATGATGCGATGGCAACCACAGGACAATGGCGCCAGTGCGCTCACCACACACCAGCTATTGGTGGAGTGGAGAGACAGTGATAGAGCCAATTCGTTGGATGGGGATGATTGGAAGGCCATGATCGTAAGGGCCGATTGAGGGACTTTGGCCAGGACACTGGGGATTCCACCCCTACTCTTTACGAAAAGTGCCATGGGATTTTTAATGACCACAGAGAGTCAGGACCTCGGTTTAACGCCTCATCCGAGCATTTTTACTGTATCATCCATCGGTTTAACAAACATAAGCTTCTGTATTACCTTCTAGGATGTGCTTAACGTAAATAAAACAACTAAATATGTCCGCCACATTAAGTTATTAGATCTCTTCACAAGACTTTTTAAATTGTCTGTGTATTCACTTTATTACATCCTTATGACCTTTCTGAATCTCTCCTCTTTCTGGATCAAAGTTCTGATGATCTGGACTTTCAGTGGCAGGAAGGAAGTCTCTTAGGTTTTATTAAAAATATCTTCATTTGTGTTCTGAAGATAAATCAACTTTCTATGGGTTTGCACTGCCATGGGTCTGGAATGAGTACATTAATGCTAGAATTATCAGATTTGGTTGAACTATTTAAACACTTAAAAGCATTCCCCCCAAAAATGTTGTATTTTTGATGGTCTGTAGCACATGCCGGTGGAGGCTCCCTGAACTGGAATAAACCGCTCTTTCCTTGCGTGGTGAACAGGTCGTCTCCATCTGTCTGGAAGGGTGGAGGTGCGGAACACGTGCACTTACAGACTCATAGGTTGGCGGGCAGCTGGGCAGCTGAGGAGGCTGCCCTCCTCTCATCGGAGCCTGGAAGTTGCTAAAGCCATCATAGGTGCCAACGGGACCATTAAAGGGCTCCTGAAAGACATTGATTTGAAACTCATTTTGCATTTTGAAACTCAATGGGCAGACTTTTATTTTCAGTCAGCCAACCCAATCGCTGTCTTTCCATAACAAAATCACCATGTTTGATCTTCACTGCTGGATAGATATATGATATAAAGTAGGTCTCAGGCCAGACAAGAAGCACTGCATTAAATTCCATGTTTCCCCGTCATGTAATGCAATGTAATGTATTTTTTTATTTAATGCCATGTCAGCAACCAAGGCAAGAACATTTCAATAATAAATATACAATTACAAATCAACAAACCAATGAACACATAAATTAAATAAGACTTTTAGCGCTAATAAATGATAAAAATTCTACAACTGTTCCTGGTGGCACTTTGCTAAAAATGTCCTTAAGAAAGTTCATTTCATATAAAAGTCTTCTTGAATCATTAAAAGCAGATCAGTCCAGTAAAATGTGTTACAGTAAGAGGAATTTCCCTGCCATGTCTTTAAAATATGAACATTTATTTTACCCCAGTATTAACAATGGAGTTTCTGCACTAGTCTGCTGACCCTGTGTTTACACAGTCACGGTCTCATTTTACACTTGAACAACTAAATGAATGCTTAAGTCTATTTAAATGATTGTATCTTATATACATTACAACATCGATGCTGTAAAATGAACCTTATGAAATTGAAAATAGTTACATTAAGCTTTCACCGGAAGTTAATTGTTGGCTGAAAAACACTAGCTGTGCATATAGCCCATTGGAATTAACTAGATGTTTGACTTACAGCTCCTTTGGGCGGTGGGTAGTTGAAAGCTGTGGGCATGGGCATTGGCATGGGCATAGGCATGCCCATGGCAGGAGCAGTGAAGCCTCCTCCTCCTCCACCAGCTCCAGGCTTCTTGAAGTCACTGTCCACATCAATCAGATCAGCCTCTTCACCAGGACACACCTCCGGCTGTAAACAAGAGGAGAGTTTCAAACCTGTGCTGTGCTGGTAGAGACGACCGAGTTACAAAGGAAGAAGAAATGGGTTCTTACCCGAACCATGGCATCTGGTTCATAGGGAACATTGTAGTTTTTGGCGATCTCAATGAGGTAACGTTCCACCAAAATCTTGGGAGGAGCCTCCACGCTCAGCTTGTGCATAAGCTACAGAAACATGGGTTAATGAGTGTTATTACTGCAGCGAGCATCTATGATGCTATGAATATGGATTGGCTCCTGCATTCATTTTTTCCACCAGAAATTATTCAGTGGTGAACTACAGGAGCATGTGTACATGTGTAGCCTTTCTTCTCAAAGAGACATGGTGAATCAATGGCTTGTCAGGTGTACTCTAGCTTTAAGACATTTTCATAGATCATGTGAATGAAGTTTAATTCAACAATATTGTTTTCTGTATGCAAAACTTTTACAAAAACGCTAAGGTAAAAAAAATGTTATTGTGCACTGTTGTCATTCAAACTGAACCTTTCACTTACAGCAAGGCCCATACAGAATCTGCACCCACAGAAAACTGAGCTTTCTGGAGATTTTTGAGCCAATCTATTTAATTCATTTATGCAAGTGTGTGTAAATATACATTTATTCAGTTTTGAGTAATATTATTTAATAATATGCAAATGTTTTATGATATTTATGCACAATACAATTTGTTAAGCAACATTTTCTATCTTTTAGTGGATGTATTATGAGAGACATTTGTGGTTCTAATTGGATTTGCATTGTAAATCTTAAGTAAGTTTTTTATTATTTTATTTTAGTTAAGTTTCCCTAAAAGCATTCCTCGTTTGTTTGTTTGCTTATTGTAAGATTAGCAAATGATGGCTAATTTAATATAGATTAAAACCTATTACATAATAATAACAACTTTTTTCCCCACATAACAACAACTCATTTTTCACTTTTCATTCATTAATTTTCTTTTGGCTTAGTCTCTTATTTATCAGCAGAATGAACCGGCAACTATTCCAGCATATTTTACACAGCAGATGCCCTTTCAGCCACAACCCAGTAATGGGAAACACTCATACACTAAAGCCGATTTAGTTCATCCAATTCACCTACTGTATAGTGCATGTCTTTGGACTGTGGGGGAAACCAGAGCACCCGGAGGAAACCCATGCGAACACAGGGAGAACATGCAAACTCAACACATAAAAGCCAACTGTTCCAGCCGCGACTCAAACCAGCAACCTTCTTGCTGTGAGGCGACAGTGCTAACCACTGAGCCACCGTGCTGCCCCGATTTTTCACTTTGATTTATGATAAATAACTTTAAACGCTTCTTGGAGAGATATTTTCAAAGTGCTTTTCAAGTGCTCTCAGTATACAAAATACTTGTTTAGTAGTCTTTAAAATTCCACATTCTAACAAAATATGTTTTATGGTGAGAGAAGAATGTTTAAGTTAGATAGCTTCAGATTGGAGGGATGAATTTAATCATTCCTCAGAAAGCCACCGTTATTATTTTTTTTACAAAACTCTGCACAAAAATTGGAAAAACA